>JAHPZR010026567.1:52500-87647 GCA_019787425.1 Platygyra sinensis
CCGCAGCATCGACGATGACAGATATCGTGTTATTCCATTCTTGTCGTGGCAAGCTGAACAACTGTTCCTCGGTCATCTGTACAGCAGTAATGATTTCACCTAAATTTAGTTTGAAGTGGGTGACAGTGGCGTTAACAAAGCTTCTGAACAAAACTGTGGAAGAGGCATTTTGAAGTGAGCCTTCAGGTACTTCATTCAAAACGGCCACTTCATTTAGTGACAAATTGAATGCTTCCTTTAGTGCGCCTTTAATAAACACACGATAGGTCTCTGTTTTGCTGTCTAGAGTGTTATTTTCCCTGAGGAAAAGGATAACTTTGGCTGACTCGCTCACGGATTCGTTACGCAAACTTTCCAGGTCATGTCTAGCAATTTCAGCGAGCTGTGGTAACGTAACAGCGTCCAAATATTCCCATTCAGACAACGAGGCATCTAAAGCCCAATAGACTGTACGCCATGGAAGGCTGCTCACGCGCAAAAATAATCTCCAACACAGTCATTTCTTCAGTGATTACCATAGAGTCGTTTTGAAAAGACGAAATAGGTTTTCCTTTGATGTTTATCAACACTGGGCATGGGGGCGGTTGGACTAGTGATCCAACAACTTTTCTAGACGCCTCGGGAAGAGTCATGTTAAGATGCTTTCGAGTGAGATGTCACACATATGGTAAATCTGATTCAACGTCGTTCGATCCATTGTCTTGGCTTGTTCGTCACTTTTGTTGTATAAAATGGCAAATTGCTGAGGAGAAAGATTAATTTCTGCATTTGTTAAGACTCTTGTTAGCGTACTGTCGCCATAGGAATCCTCTGTAACACCGGATGAATTAAAAATCGTGGATGTTGTGTTTGTGTCGAGAATATATTTTTTCGGAGGGAAAGGAAATACTCGGCCCTCGAAAGTGCTGAGGTTGACATTAAGAAGTCCTTGGGTCTCTCTCTGCACCAATTGTGCCAAGGCATCCAAAGAAGGAAGCTGAAGCATTCTTCTGAATGCCAGAGTGCTTTCCTCAATCATCGCATGTACAACAGTCTCCCAGTCGCCTGGGTCATAGGAGTGGGAAAGATTGATGGCCGGAATTCCCAGTCTTGATGCGACATTATTTACAGTGAAGTGGAATTTTTCACCGGTGAACTTTAGCAGTTCATCCTGGTAATCCGCTGGTGTCAACTCGTCTCGTTGTTGTACAAAGGAGGTGTTTATGTCGTCAAATGGAATTTCATAGGACCACTGATAATTCAGGTCCACTAGTGCTTCGACAGTGAAATCCGGATGAAAAAATGGAATCCCGTCCAATACTGATAATTGAATGAAAATGTCTTTAATAGTTGTAGAGTACGCTTTTTCCAAAGACCAACCACTAAGAGTCCTTACGTGTTCCGGAGTGACTTTCTTGTGTTTTTCAGCGCTTCCAAAACTCGGATAGAAACGTTTTATTGGCATATAAAGAATTGGTAGAGTGAACTGCCCAGATATTGGAAAGACCAAAGCTATGAACACAAGAAGGCCTCGCAATCGCATCATTTTTGAGAGAACTTTTGATAATCTTGGTGACTTTCTGATCACTAAGGAAAAACAGTTAGAACCTACAAGAAGCAACAGGTTCAGTTTATTAGACAATTCCCTGAGACAAACAGCATAGTATAAGCGCTACTAGTAGAACGAATACTTTTTTTGATAACAAGGATATTACCATCGGAAATAAACAATGGTTCATACTGTACTGTCTTGGAACCTTATTCTCTTGCCGTTTGTCGATTGACTTTTAAGAAGTCTTTAAAACAGCTTCTTCCTGAGAGACCGGGCCGCTTTCGCTTAAAACTGGTACAAAAAGTCGTTTTTTGGAATTATGTAATATGCCAAAGTTTTAGTTTCAATGGCCTTTTTTCAGCCGAGTTCTGGTATCAGCCCCTCAGGTGTCCCCAGAGTCTGATTTTCACTGCAATTTTGGCCATTTTTTGCCACTCTGTTTTAGCAAAGTAGAGCTAATCTCATACCAAACCAAAATATATTTGTAATGTCCTGACCTTAAGCTTCTATTAGTAAAAACATTACTAGCTCACGGGTATTTTTGGTTAGCCTGTGGCTGTTATGACAACTTGGTGCTACTTGAGGCATGTGGTACGCAACCGGAAATGGTCTGTTTTTGCATAGTTAATAACGGGGAATTGTTATGAAAACTGACAAAGTTCTTTCTTGTATGTTCTTGTTCGCCTTTTGGCCCTTGACCGTGCATAAAACACAAAAGCTGTTTATTACGTACTGAGGAACCAACCAATAGAAACGTTCGGCCTTCGGCCTCATCAACTATCACCTCATAGAAATCTCGAGCGGATAATCTAATTGTTTTCGTACAATTCTTACTAAAGTTAATTCAAATAACGGTTTCCAATTATTTCTCGACGTATTATTAAACTTTGGACCTTAAAAAGATCGCCCGGATAGAGTTGCCAATTAAAATTGAAGTCGTGCACGCGCGCGCATCAACTATCACCTCTTATAGTTCACCACTAAATTTTCTCCGATTCTTATTGGCTTAAATTGACCACGTGACGCGATAGTGTTCATCCGCGGAGGGCCACTATCAGCCCATAGTGCCCGTCCGCCGAAAATACCCGGATGGATAGTAGTCGTCCGTGAAATTTTTGCTGTAAACAAGCGGGTTTCGTAGAAAATAAATAACTAAAATTGTTTTAAGACTTTTGTCTGTTTTCTTTTTCAAATTTTATATTTGGCTTTCACGGCTTTCGTCTGGAAATCTTGAAAAATAGAAATAGAAATAGAAATCTCGAGCGAATAATCTAATTGTTTTAATACAATTCTTACTAAATTTTAATTCAAATAACGGTTTCCAATTATTTCTCGACGTATTATTAAACTTTGGACCTTAAAAAGATCGCCCGGATAGAGCGGGAGTCCGATTTGTTCATCACGAGTATGATTAAAGACTGAATAGCCCTTTTCACGGTTAGCTCTGCTCATTTGCATTACAATAAAATCTAACATGTATGCGAGGCAATTTCGGGCTATTTTGTAGTTTTAGCCCGAAATTGCCTCGCATCCACGTTGGATTACATTGTAATGCAAATGAGAAAAACTAACCGTGAAAAGGGCTATTGGACGACACGAAGTCCTATTATCATAAAAATTACAATTTCCAAGAAAAAGAAAAATAGCCAAGTTATGAAAAAAGGGGAAAATTTGCGTTAAAATACTGAGAAAGGAGGCGTAAACATTCTAACGCTACCGGCAAAAACACAAAAGCAAGCTCGCGCGCACGTAGCACGCAATTTCAACTTTGAATGTGATTGGTTGATTTAAACTACAACTTTGAATGTGATTGGCTTAATGAACTGTCCGATAACAAACTGACCAATAACAAACTATCCAATAACTGTCCGATAACAACTCAGCCAGCGAATTAGTGGAAAATAGGACTTTTTTAAACCAATCACAATCGAAGAAATTGTAATTTTTATGATTAGTCAAGGCGTGAATGTCCTTCGCTTAGTCTCCCCAGGATTTTAATTATCCATTTTCATCAAAATTTTCGTCCAAAACTTTGGCAAAACGAAAAAGCCTCGCCATTTCGTAGACGAGTTCCAGCCACTGCATAATGCAGGGCGTGCACTTTCAAGTCCGAGTCACTGTTTTAGTTGTCAAGACAAATATTTATTTCGTTATCTTTGGTACTGTGGTGAAAAACAAATCGAATGTGGTTTAACGTGGTCTGTACTCGACAACGATACGCGTCATCACAGTGGTCAAAATGTACGTCTCGTGAGTCCGCAACAAATTGAGCTACATCACAAAGCCCGCGCTTTGCTTTAGTTATTATGTACGTCAGCGGCATACACCCATAGTAAATGCTGAATTACCCAATCAGAGCGCGCGCTTTGCTTTAGCTATGTTATAAATTACGTTGAAGAAGTCCTGAAATTACGGATAATGGAGCCACCTGTTTGGGACCTCTTCTCTCAAGAAGAAAACAACTCATCAGTCACTCTGAATGCAATCACAATGCCTGTCATAACACTACTAAAAAATAGAGTTTTTCTTCTTCTGTTTTACTTCTTATGTGTGCATTTGTGCCTCTTTTCTTGCTGACCTGTATTTTATTTCTATTTAATGCTGATGCTATCTGGCTGCCTTGCACCGCTAGCCCCTATGGTTATTCCAGGCAGCTAGTACTCTAATATTTACTTTTACGTTTGTTGTAATTTCATACTTTAAGCAAGAGTGATTGACTTATTGAAATTTCCAATACAATTAATTGTCTAATATAAATTAAAATGGAGTCACAGTCCTCCAGTCTATATGCAAAGTGTCTGGATAAATTAACTTACTATATCCCTTTCTTGGCTTCAGGTTTAGAGGCATGCCCCTTTCATATATTCCTTAAAAGTGAAGCAGCATTAAAAACCTTAGCCCCAGTGATAAATTTGTCGTGAGTGCGTCGTTGCGGGTTATGAAAATTCGGGTTGATTTACACCGTCAGTGACGAGGTCACGACTTGCCAACGTACCTATAGTTTGCTGGCCATGATTGACTTGGAATTCAGTTGGAATTCGTCTAACTCGACGAATTCGAACTAAACTAAGGGAATTCCCACTAAACTATTTCCAACTAAATATTACTAAACTAAGGGCTGAACTTTTAAGGGATCTAAGACTTCACGATACAAAACATGGGCATTTCCCGTTGCTTCCTATATGCTTTAGATTAAGACCGAGTTTTAATAGGGTATCGAAAAATTCCCGTGAGCTGATGTTTTTAGCGATAGAAGCCTAAGGATAGGGCGTTATTGTTATGGTTTTAATTTCTCTGAAATTAAGTGTAGGCTGCTAAAAGAGAGATTGAAAGAGGTCAAAATTGCAATGAAAATCAGCCTCTGGGAACCCCTGAAAGGCTGATATCCAGAACTCGGCTTAAAAAGGTCGTTGAAGCTGAAACTTAGGCATATTACGCGGATACACCTAACGACTTTGTGAACCAATTTGTATAGGAAATCGGTCTGTTCCAGAAACAATTAGGGATTAATTGTACGCGTGAACAGATCGGACTTTTTAGTAATTTCCACGAGTGGCTGCCTAATTGTTTCGAGAAATAAGACCGAGATATGCAACTTGCTTGATCAGCTTCCAACCAATCAGAAGCGAGTATTTACGGTAGCAGTATTATTATAAGAAAAATTGGCTGACCTTCAATTCCAAGTCCCCCCGTTTCTCAGGCAAAATAACCGTTACATTTACATTGAAAATTTATCTCACTTTTCGTTCTGAGAATTCACCTGTATATCAAGACCGTTAATATCAAATATCCCCTTGTTTTATGATTTAATTAAATTGACAGTTTTGTGTCCGTTTGACGCTAACCTTCTTTAAAGTAAGGCCACAATAATATTAATTATTGTCGTTTGAGAGACCTTGTACAGGTTTGATAGCACCACTTTCTCCAATATCGAGTTAACGCAAGCATGCACGTCAAAATTGAAGGACTTTCTTGCATTGTGATGTTATAGATATCGCTCGTAAGTTGCATATTAAGAATAACACAAAAAGTTAGGAATAATGTTAGTAAAGACCCTGTAACATATTGCGCTAACAAATACGCGTTTGCTTTGAATAAACTCAAAACACAATTAAAGTTTCTGTGTTATTAAGTGTGCAAAGCTTTCGTGGAAGCTTTAAAGCTTGTTTATTTTCTGCAAGCACAAGCATTCATTCGTTGGGAACCAACAACGAACTTAAATTTAAATTTGCAGTTGAAAAACTACCTTACCTTGAATAGAGAAAAAATGGTGTCCGATCGCTTTGAATTCTCAGCCCTGCTATGAGTAGGCGGATTAAGTTAAAACTTTTCGGTTTATTTCAACATTTGAAGTTAGGCTTCAATATTCAAGCGAGGATAAATCTCATGCAAGGCAGGTGGACCTGCTTCTGTTGATATGACAGCTGGCAGATAATTGAAAGCTCACAGATAGGGCGTCTTAAAATATGCACAAGGTTGAACGAGGCGAAATCATTGGCAGTCTGTCAAAAAGACCACAAATCGCTGTGGGGAAAGAAATATTGCATATTGCAAATATTGCAAGTTTCCAAAGCAACCGAAGCCTTTTCGTCACGCTACTATCAGAGTCAGGAAGCAACTTTTAGGAAATCACTACTCTCGGCTATTTAAAACTTAAACCTTATTGAGAAAAAAACACTCAATACATCACAGCAGAATATTATATATTACCATTGAAAATATATAAGGCGTCTCAAGTAAACATATTAGTATGGGACAGTTCAGTAGCGATATCATTTTGTCTTTTTTGAGTGATAAATACTTTGGAATATTCACCGCGGTATTATAGTATACCAAGAACCTGCATATCCGTGCAGAAGTTAACATCCAAATTCCAATTCGTTGTCACGGAGACTGCTGATGTAAACGGACAATGGATAACCAGAAATTCCATGCACAGTGACATCATTCACTTGAATTCCCAAAAAAATATATAAAGTTGACTAAATTGTAATTGTAATAAGAATAAAAATGAGTTGATTCTTTAAACCTCAATCGATCCATCTGTTATCAGGGAGCCGTTTTAGGTTCGAAAAGAAAAATGAAGAGAACTTATATAACATTGTGTCCATGTGTTTCGAAACAGGCGAGATGCTTGATACAGAGTGTGTGCAGGTGACGTCATCAAATTCTCAAATCCAAAAGTAAAGAGCCACTAAAGGTTTTATCCTCATCAGGCATGAGAGGTACTAAATTTATATCTGTTTACAACTTTTCAGCTCAATAGCGTCCTTCGTTTGGAAACCAGCGCATTTTGAATTCCGAAGTCATGGCGGTGCGTGACATGAAAAAAAATAAATAAATAAATAAAATAGATAAAATAAAAAAACTTTAAGCTTGGCAAACTGTCTAGTATTTATCATCTTTAATGTCACAATTTCTTGACTTAATCCACTGAATGGTGTTTCAGTTTAATTTTTATTACGTGACAAGACACACACTGTATTGTAAACTCCAGAAGTGCTGTGGAACGTAAGACATAGGCGAGTGCTGTGGAACGTAAGACACAGGCGAGTGCTTCTCCTGTAGCCTGTAGCTCGATTTCATGTAAACAAGCCGAGCCTTATTAAAGTATCAACAGTGAACTAGGCAACTTAATCATTATTGCTGCCGCAGCGAGTGAGCCTGAAGCGAACGAGCGAGGCAGCTCTCTAATCAGCAGGAGCTTACATTATAGGGGCTTGCAATCACTCTTTCTTACTAAACGCAAGGAATTGTGGTTATGCGCGAATGAAAGATTTACGATGCGCAGTGGTATGCGCAAGGAATTGTGGTTATGCGCGAACGGAAAGATTTTAGGATACGCAGTGATATGGCCCAAGGAACTGTGGTTATGCGCCAATGGATGATTCAGGATGCTAAGTGAACGATGTGCTTTCTTGTCACTGTTTTCGCTTTTTGGTTTTATTCTTCAGATCCTTACTAGTGCATCTAAAAGATAGTAAATTGCTGCGGCACATTCTGTTGATAGTGAGATATTTTACGTAGTCACTAATCTATCTGCACGTTCCAAGTCTTACATTCTGTACATTATAACCTTTATTTCTTAAAGTATTGTCAAATTGTGGTGTATAAAATAAAAATCTGTCTTTGGTATGCATCAACTTCATGCATCATGACGCATCGATGGCGAGGTGTGACAAGGATCGATTACCAATAATCTAATAACATTAAACCACAAGCCGAAGAGATTGAGATTCGTTCTACCTTGTTTAGTTGAGTAAAACACTCACACTGTTCGTGTTACGTTGAACGATGTGCTGCACCGGCGGAAACCCTAAGATATGGTGAGATATCAGCTTACTTTGTATAAATAGCTTAGTTGTGTCATGTCTTTTTAAACGACTAAAATCAGCTACGAAGGCAATGCACAATCACAACAAGCACAATCGCACAATCACAACAAGAAAGTCACAAAACAAGAGCGCGACTTGTGTTTGGTTGAAAACCATACTGGAAAAAATAAAGAACATGCGTGCATTAAATGTCGCTCGCCCAAGACAACGGAACATTTGTAAAATCACGTCACCAACAACATGTAATTTGCATACAGACAAGCAAACGAACTTCGTTTGAACAGCTTTTTCATCTCGACTTCTTTACTCTCGTTCGAACAGCTAATTCACCTCGACTACTTCACTTGGCGGCGAGTTGGTTGGTGACGAGATGGTTTCTTGGTAGCAAAACTCCCTGGTGGCGAGATAACTGGATACCGCGACAAGGGATCGAGACAAGACAGACAATAAAAAGCACATACACATACGATACATATCTACCTCCCCTTTACCAGAAAATCGAAAGATGTGGAAATTCAGTGAAATATGTGAAAATTGTAGCAGCAGAAATCTCACTTATAAATTCTGTAGCGGTACGCATTAAAGGCATAAATATCTTTAGAGTGTTGACATTGTTGAAGACGCGTCCATCGCCGGATGTGTGAAAATGCTAAATTCATGTTTGGATGAAAAGGAAAAGATTGTAGCATATCTGAAGTAAGTGTGTTCTACAGTTTCCGTTTGTTTTAGATATTCTACAAGTTTTAGCAACGGTGATTTCTCTTCATCTGATATAAGAATTCAACCACGGAGGCGAGACGGCTAAGAAATGGCGTACTAAGTTTAAAATGAGATGTCACAATTATTGATCCAGATTTACAAACTTTCACGCACTGCAAAACAAAGGCAAGAGTTTTGAAAGTCAATCACGAACTCCTGCACATCGTTTTACAAGTAAATAAGAGCAAAAATTAACATTGGAATCCACACGAAAAGACGGTTATGTCAACCTCGTGTTGTTCGTGGCGCAATGCACTCTGGTTAAATGCAAGTGATGAATTCGAGAATTCGCACTCTCTTTTATATATTCTTTTTAAATCCTGATTATGTTGCTGCTCGCTCGCTCGCTACGCTCACTCCGCAGCAATTCACTTGACTCATGTAAAATTTGCCTTTCTTTATTTCAAGGTTCAACCCGCTGCTTGCAAAACATGCCGTTAAGTTCAAATTCTAGTGAACAAGGAAAAAGATGGCGACTGGTACGTTTACCTATAATGCTTTGCGTACGAGAACTCTCAAGGAGCTTATAAAAACACAAAGAAAAATTGTAAGTCATTCAAACTCGACAAGAGCAATGCTGTTAGTATAGAAAGGACTGCCGTTAAACCATATCTTTCTATATGCCCAGTGGGCTTAGTTTGGTTCGCAAGGTATTGTGGTAAAATATACAGCCGCCATTTTTTTTTCTTACGGTGGATTCCACAAAGCACCCAACCCAATTGGTGGTTTTCAGTCACGCAAGTAAGGTTAATTATCACGCAAGTGAAAAAATAAAATCGCTTACCATTCAAAAAATTGAGTCAAGAAATTGAAATATCGTAGAAGAGTAATAAATAAACAACGTGCCAAAGTTTCGGGTATGTGCGATATTCCGAACTCGAGTCATTTGGCAAAAGGTATCAGTAAAAATTATAGTGTTTAGTATGGAGACGCCATGTTGGAGCCCGTCTGATGGACTCCAACATGGCGGCCGGAAACCAGTGGAAACATCGATCTGGAGTTTACTTTGGCTCTCTCAAAACGTTTCTTCTCTCTGTGAAACTTGAAAACATTCGCATAGGCACTTCTCTCAACATATTGGTTACTCAGAACTCAAAAACTTAAGGCAAATCGATATTTTCGTGCACGTAACATGTTACCCAGAAACAATGCCGATGTCACGCATTATGAAAAAACTGTGCTCTATTTTCAAAACAAAGTGGTCTACCGAGCTGAAGACAGGCCAATAGATATATCTTTAAATATAACTTTTACGTGATAAAGGTAACAACTTAAAATTTTTAAATTCAGTTTTTTCTGACGTCACGTGAAAACCAAGAATACCAATTTCAATTGATTTCCTGTCATAAAGATTCAAATATGTCTTGTGCGCATCAATTCTTCGCTGTTCAGTTCATAGGGTAACTGTTAGCATACTTAATATTGTTCTCCCCTTCGGCAGCATTATTACCATTTAGGTATACTACCGAGTTATCTTGTAAAAGACCCCAAAAAACTCGAACAGTTAACATTGACAGACTTGCATGAATACACGACAACAAGGAGAGAGAATTCTCATTATCAAATGTTAAAGGAGCTACAGGTGCATATTACGGCTTGCATATCGTGAAAAGTTCAGCCCAAAATTTTTCAATTTCTTGGTTTGTAATCCGTGTTGTAATCCTGTCCATCTTTAACCATCCCTGTTCCTTCAGGGTTATTTATTGTCATTCTTTATATGTTTTTGTCATAGGTAACCGGTTATCATTTTCAGGTTTCCTTCAATCCACAGGCAGTTTTGTACATGGCCAAAGTAACTCAAAATGCCCGGCGGTGACTGAGCTCCGTTAATTAAGGTGATTCCTCAGTATTGCATTGCGCATCCCTACTGTGCACGATTTTTGCGTCATTAGCGCGCGCAAATTAGCGCGTGCACATACACAACGAAAGAAATTTCCCTCAATCTAAGCTCGATAGCGAAATAAAAGTTCCCGTTTTCTTTTAAACGAGCCTGGTGACCTATATTTTTTATTGCATAATAATAGTGTGCATATTGTCCTCCTCAATTTAATAGAAAATAAAAAATTTTATCGGAAGGAAAAAATGATATAAGTGAAAGAGAGCACGAAACCGTTACTCTGTGATACAAATTATGACTGCAAAGATAACGACTACGAACGCGTTACGTCCACGTCGTTTCAAACAGTGTGATGTTTCCACACATTTTATATGATATTGTTCTATATGCTCGACACTTTCTATCCGTCAAGTTTTACCCGAGTATTACTTTTATAAACTATGTTTAGAGCTACCGCAAAATGTAACGTGGACCGATGAATAACTCGCGTGATTAGCACAAGTACAGGAACAAATGAGGTAAGATTGGCCATTCACATCTCTTAACCGAGAATGGTGACTTATCGTTTTTAATGTATTTTCGAAACAGTGCTTCCTAGAGGACATTCAGGGAAAGTTTCAAAAAAGTTTATCGGTAACTTTTATTTCTGAGGAATCACCTTAAACGAATTTCTGGATGCAGTAAGTGAAGGGCTAAAGACACCGCAATGCGTTGAAACGGATAAGGATACCTCCTCTTCGCTCTAAATCAGTTACAGCTTCTAACACGTCAACCGTTATGAACCGTCTTCAGATGGCCCGTTTCACCTTAAATAGAGGATATTACAAGGTGGCGAGAAGATTGATGAATTTTATGTTCAAGTGGCAAGAACAATATCTCGACATTGTTCTTGCCACAAGAACATTAAATTAATATCTTCGAGCTAACGTGTGATGTTCTTTTTATTATATAAATACACTGATGACGACGTTTTTGATGATTTCCCGAAGATTTCCGAGAATTTTCGAAGATTTTCAAAGATGTTCCAAAATTGTTCCGAGAATTTCCGATAATTTCCGAAGATGTCCAAAGAGTTCCGAAGATTGCCGAAGACTCTCGAGGAAGACCCAAAGATATCTCGATGATACACCAACGAATTTAAGTGCAATTTAAGAGACAAACTTGATATCAGGGAAATCATCGATATCTTTACACGTGAGGATATCGTATCGTTTTTATCAATTTGTTATCACTCGGTGTACCGCTGACTTTTATTTAATAAAACGCGATCCACTTATACAAGGCAGATGGTTGCTTGGCATTCAAGTTTGTGTATCCTTTGTGGATTGAGTCTTAAATAAAATATTCGTGGAAAAATCAGCATGACTATCATTAATAATAAATCGTTTCCTCCATTCTGATATTTGATCAAACAAAACTTCGTCGTTTCGGCTTGAAACCCAATGAAGCGAGGACTTTGCGGTTTTCAGCAGGAACAACTTCAGTCAATTCGGTTTCGAACATGTGAAATACAGGAAAACCTTAATTTCTAACATTTAGCAGTAGTTGAACGTTAAAGCTTAACTCCTAAGGCGGCTGCCTGTCCGCTGCATGATGCAGGAAAGTTATCGGAGCCGCTTGGAGTATCAGCATGAAAATTGTTTTTGTGAATTTTCCTTGTTTTGGAAACCGCCAGTGTGTTTACCATACACAAAGCCGAAGAGACCAAACGTTATGTTGAGTGTGATGCTGAGAAGAAGGTGGTTATAGTTATCTTACAGAGATTGTAGGAAAAAATGAAAATCGCTTGCTTAAAGCATCCCGGGCTACTTGTGTTCAATAGTTTCCCGCGTGCTCCGAAGCATGTTCAATCAAGCATCGCAAGCCGGTTTCCGAGTTCTGTCTGGCTCTGAATTATCAAAGAAGTGCTTTTGTAGAAATCACCGAGTTAAGCGATCGTAAGTGCATGCATTAAGACATATATCACCTTTACTGCACCGAACTGTATCAGCACTTACTTACTGTCCGTTATGTATACTACTTGTTATTTAACATTCTACACCACCTGTTATTCACTACACCGCTTGACACGTTTCAATTATTTCTCCAAGTTTAAATATCTGTTTTCCTTTTTTTAAGTCGCCTCGTCAACCACTGAACAGAAACATTTGTTTCCAACACTGAAATATAACACACTCTTGCAGGAAAATCTCGTTTCATTGTAATCCGTTATAATCAATTACCGAACACGAGTTACTGCACTCCGCTTAGGACAAGCCCTTTGATAACTAAACAGACATATTATTGTTAAGTATAGTACACTACAAATGAGTGAATGGTGTCAATAAAATACGTCTAACTGCACCTGTGAGTAACAAGCTTGTGCCACTGTAGATGAGCGATTCCTCAGTGTCAACTTCGCCAAGGCAAACCTGTGGAACTCCGCCAGATCTTTCGCACAACAGTTCAGTTTCCCTTTCGTCTATTGCGGAACCAGGGTTGTAGAATAAAAGAAACTCTACCAAACAACCCCTTCAGGGTTTTGCAACGACGAATCTGACAAGTCCGAAAGCAAGAAACCTCTATCGTATTTCTTCCTTTTCAAATGACGCACTTCGCAAATTATGGATACTCGAACCGGCCAACGCTAAATATATTTGCATACTGTCATCTCACTTTAACTGGAAGCTTCTGTTCTATTTTCGATGACATACTGTTCACACCTGGGTGCAGTTACAACTCAACATGTCAACATTTGCATGAAGATGAACATTCATTTTCTCCATACTATGGCCAGTCTTGCGATCGGTTATAGACACTAAAAAAATAAAATTGTTAACCCGATCCGTTGAGGCCTTAGTAAATATTCGATGGCTTCTGTCCGCCATCATTAGAGGGATGATTGAAGAAGGGAGGGGGGAGGGGGTTATTTAGCAATAACGAAACCCTCTCATCTTTTAGAGCAACCCCTCCAAGTGTTGTTTCACGGTCTGTAGAGCGTGGCATGGTGCGAGAAAAACGGAGGGTTTAGTCGTAGCCTTCAAATTCATACAGAAAGGTTAAATTTTCTTTCTACAAAAGGAAACTGCTCGCCTATCATTACTAAAAGGTTGCCGATGAGGCCAAGACAAACTTCAAGCTTCATTGACTCTGGAGGCCATTCTTGAGCGATAACTAAATGAATAATTAAAATCGCATTGAATTCTTAAGAAGTCAGTAATAAATAAAAGTCAAATCATCAACCATTTTGAAAGTCATGGAATCACATCATATGGAAGAACAAAGTTTCATAGCATTGCACATATATTTTCTCCAAGATTGAGGCGATATCTTATCAAGAAGTTCTTTGAATAATATACCATTCCTTCAGGGCTCATTGTATAATAAACATTAAAATTAGACTGCCTTAGTGTCGGACAACAAATTTATTTCAATACCAGTCAAGTGCAGCTGAAAATATGTTTACAAAAACTGTTAAATGGGGTGATGGCTTCAAACTGTTATGGAATAGCATTTCGTCTGTGTACAATTCATAGCTTCTGACGGATGATTAACAGTTGAGACCTGCCTGAGGGAACAATTATACTGCTTACAACAAGGTGTGTTCTAGATGCAAAATAAATAAACTGATATAAAAATAATTTGCATACTGTCACTTACACAACAACGAGCTTCTACTCTATTTTCTATGAGATACTGTCCACACCTGGTTGCTGTTACAATCCAACAGTTCAACATCTGCATGCAGATTAACATTAAATTTCTCCATACTGCAATCAGCATTGCACTCAGTAATAGACAGACTGAAAGAAATTGTTAAGCCGATCTGTTTAGGCCTTGCTAAAGTTTGTTTGGTTTCTGTTTTCCTTCATTAGAAGTAAATAAGGAGGAAGCGAGCGGGGTTGTTAGTGCTCACGAAACCCTTTGAAGGTGCACAGAAGCCGCCAAGTTGGGAGAAATGGTTTCATTATCTATCGCACAATTTCTTCAGTTTTGTGGACACTGAATTGCTTCAATCCTCAGACGTTAAAGAATTTGCCATGGTGTCATTTAGAGAAACTTAACCTAATTTATTAGTGCTGTTTTGGCTAGGCAGCTTTCCGTTTCGTAAACGGTCGATGTCATTTTCGCGACACTTGGAAGTTTTTTTTTTAAATGTGAACAAATTTTTCTCTACTAAACTAAAGAAAAAGGAAAATTTGCAAGTAACTACCTAGTATCGAACCAGGAACCTCTGTTTCCTGACATCCCTCTTAAACCACTACACTACCAGGTTGATCCGACAAATCTCCCCAAAATTGAATTATAGAACGTGACATTCTTAAACATTAATAATAGAGTTGCCCCAAACGTCAAATAAGAGCTACCCGCCAGCAAACCAGTGTGAATATGAACAATTAAGGCATTTGCTAGGTGCATTTTACTCCATCAACGAATTATAACCAGTTTCTACCTTGTCCAAGCGGTGAGCCTAAACTAAAGCAGATATGGCATCGTTCAGTCCGAAAGGCTTGGTTACCAATGATGGCAACGACCGTTTACGATCAGCTTCGGCTAGAATGTAAACACAACCACCAGACTACGAGCAGGCCCTCTGTTTTAGTCCGTCGAGCGTGACGAGAAAAACCGGTGCGCGAGGAAAAACAGTGGTAAGAAAAAAGCGGGGCCTGTAGTCCACACACGAGGAAGCTCCTTTCCAAGTAAAGTTCTTTGTACAAAAGAAAACATGCTGCTTGATATCATTACTAGAAGTCCATTTCAGTATTACAGCTGCTGCAGATGAATTCAGAAGAAACTTCAAACATACTAACACAAAATTGGACTACCCCCAGTCTGACCACAGTTTTATTTCAGCATCAATTAAGTACAGCTTAAAATAAGTTTAGAAAGACTATTAATATTGGCGTGGCGATTTTAATCTGTTATGGAGTAGGATTTCGCCTGTGTACAATTCATAGAGTTGAGCTTGGAGGTGAACAGTTGATATCACTTTGAATTCCTGCTTGAGGGAACAATTATAGCTAATGGCAAGATTCCTTTTGACAACGTCTTTAATATGCAAGGCCACTGATAGTCTTATTTTAGATGCAAAATCCTTTCATTGCAGTTTCGGCGGGCACTCACGAGAATGAATTAAGTGATAAGTATTGCCATCGGTCATCTAAATCGATTGGGAGACTGCTTCTTTAATTAAGGAACTATTTTGCTACTTCGGCAGATAAGACAAACCACAGCCTAAGTAATCACTGCTATCGAGAGAATATGCATAACCAGGACACAACCCAAGGCACTAGTTAATGAACTGAAAATGCTTGGTTCGTGTTAAACCTCTGCTTCATAGCATCTCAGCTTTTTGATTGTCCACCTTGAAGATAAAGACACATTTTGCAGTGATTACATAAAGGTGTGCAAGGCCTAGTTCCTTGAGGAATAATTCGACTCGTGTCCAGTCTTCGGAAAATAAGTTTAACGAAACGAAACGGCTGCAAAGAGGGCGGGAAGCTAAGCACTACCTTTTACTCTCTAACTTGCATGATTAGGGATCGCTTATATTAGCCAGATCAAAAAGAAATTCTCATGACTAGCTTCCATAATTTTCTCGTAATTCTCCCTCAGTGGTCGAAGACTTTCCGATTTGAATTCTCCGATCACAAAATAGATAGAAACGCACGAGTTACAAGTCAATATCACGTTATGAGGATGCTGAGCAACCACAAAAAAGTCCCTTGTTACCTGGCCTTGGTCTCCTTTGCAGCCGTCCTGTGGTACTTTTCTAGTGTTGTTCATTCTAGTGTTGTTCATTCGTTCTTATCAGGAGAAGTGCTTACAAAACCAGCAGTGCCATCAACTTGATTTTGATTTATCCAGTAGATAGTGTTTTAACCCTTTGAAATATATATTTCTCATGTAATTGCAGTTTACAAGCCTGTCATGCTCTAGGTGCAGCTGCTGCTTCCGGTGTATTGAATTTCAATGTGATTGATGAGATGAGATGCGACGCGAGAGAACGCAAGCTGTTAGAAAGAAACAAGCAACTGGATTGTTGCATTGTTTTTAGATGTAAGCAGCAAGTTGATTTCAGCCATGCAAGGAAAGCTCCCTATCAGCCTAGTTTAGGTACAGACCTACATTTAGCCTCTATACAATGGTAAAACACTGCACAGTTTCACATCGTTGCATTCGAGGATCCATGAAATATGTAACTTTCTATATTGAAACCTTTCATTCACGTTGTTGCTTATTTTGCAGATCCGGACCGTAATAACAAAATGTGCAACGCACGTGCAGAACCGCGTGATATGAGTTAAAGCATTTTGATTAGAGTAGCGGTTAGCTGAGTATTTATATATTTTGATGATTTCTGTAACGAGTAAGTTAAACTAGGCTGACTGTTGAACAGTTCGGCCGGGATCCCCTGAGCACATAAAGAACTTGTCTAAATGCACGCTCACCTTCCAGATCATTGGTTGATCTCCCGGTGGCCAAGATGGCATCTCGTACACCAGCAAGCTCGCGATCGATCAGGACCTGGAGAAGAAGGGTGTGATGTAGATAGTAAGCGTTTGTTAGCTGGTGTACCAAAACAGGTGACCAGCTAGATTGTACTCAGCCGGTGGACGATTTTAATAGAGCGTTTTCACTTATACTTTTTAATCTTCCATGCTACTCGATGAAAACAAAACATACCACTGTTTCTCTTGTTTATATTCTTTACAAACCTGCACTACTTATTTAGATATGTTCAGGATTGAACACTAGTGAGAATCAAATTCCTTATGATAAGCATCACAAGGTGTACTCCTAGTTAACAAGTCACCAAAAACACTCACAATTCTGTCAAATATGAAATATTATGAAGAGTGTCAAACAACCCTACCAAATATGAAGTACCAATTAAACAATACTTGCGTTCAATCCTGGACATAAGTGGCCTTGACCTAAGCAATAAATTGCGACAATTCAGTGAGGTTTTCCTGCTAGTGCTAAAGAATAAAGTTGAGCAAACTTGTCTTCCATAAACCACAAGTCTGTAATCTTTTACTTCTCTATCAGGGTAATCTTCCAGTTGGCTTCACTGTGATCTGCAAACTAATACCAAGAACAATGCATACACCACTGATTAGTCTTTCCCCCTCGCATTCAGTAAATTACCCTTACGGGCAATCTAAAGAGCTAAAGAGTTCATGACAGTTGACGTGTTATAAGCTGTAATTTAGAGCGGAGGTGTCCTTATCCGTTTCAACGTATTGTGGTGTCTTTAGCCGGTCTTCCACATTTTTCATCCAGAAAAAAACGTTTAACAATACAATGCGGCAATACCTTTAAGTTTCACGAGATGTACTTATTGGCAAGGAGAGGAATATTCTCATTTTTAACTCAAAACGAGAAAAAGAAACAAAAAAAAACAAGAAACAAAAAAAAAAAACAAGATTTGACCCTGTGAATTTATTTCATGTATCGTCATAAGGCCGTGTTCCATTTGTATACAGGTGATCATACGGTTTCGAGCTCAATTTGGAATTAATTTGCACGAGTGAGTTTTTGAAAGAGCTGAAAGTGCACGGGCCGCTTCGGCAAGTGCAATGGCAGCTTTTTGAAATACTCACAAGTGCAAATGAATTTCAAATTGAACAAGAAAAAACATTATGATTACTTATTAATGATATAAACAAGAAAAATTCGCGTGGAAGAAGTGCCGGAGGACCTTTCTTGACTCCATTTTTCCGCATTCGAGAAGACGTTTTCCGTTTCCGTACAAAAGTTTTGTCATCGTTTTTCCTGATAGCATTGGCTTAGAAAATTTCCCATTTTCTTTCAGCCAATCACAATCCAGAATTATGAAGCATAATTTGCAGAGGTGATACACTTTTTGCACTGGTGTTACACTTGAACTGCACCCCTCTCAGCCAATCAGAATCGAGTAATGTTTTCATAATATTATAAAGCATTTCATTAAATCCATATTGAAATCACTGGCTATCCTTGCAATCTGATTGGCTTTCAATAATGTGATTTATTCACGAATCGAACTATCTTTTTTTTGCTCTAGATCGCACTTTTCTCTCAGCTAATGAAAATGGGACAGTACAACAAAACAAACATAAAGACACTCTTTCTTTGGCCATCGTAAATTCCAAGATGTCGGATCCAAGATGGTAAGTCAAGTGACGTCATCTACATTTATTTCGCTGTGCCCCAGCAAACGAAACCCAAGGGGGCTTCTATGAACTCCCCCCACCCCTATGTACAGCCGAGGAGGTATGAGTTGGCTTATACGTCCGATGGTTAATAAAAATTAACACTGAAACTCCGGTGATAAACATAACAATAAAACGCATGTTGGAAAACAAAATTCATTTAGAAAATAACAAAAACAGGGTTTATAAACATTGTATTCCAACGCATTTTTATAGATAAACTTGGCGTGTCGTATGCTAGTCAACATACATTTTCAAAAGTGACCGTTACATTTTTGAAAACTATATATATATCGTAAAACAATAGAGGTCTGGAACCTAGACTGAGAAAAATGATCTGCAGCAGTACGTGTCTAGACATAATGAGGAGTTATAGCTAAAACAGCAACAACTTCTCACTACTGATATTGACATTAAGGGAAGGCTTTAGCTCTTGAATGAACAGAGTCTCTTTAATTTTGCAGTGAACGTCAGTTTTTCCGGACGCTAAAATGTCAAAGTGATCCCATTTAATGTCGTGACCAGTGGTTTTTACATGATCAGCAATGGCTGATGAATGGTCACTTTTCGCGAGGGCCTTGAAATGTTCTGTTTTTCTGTCATGGAGTCTTCGTTTTGTTTTGCCAATGTAGAATTCATCACAGTTCCAGCAACCAGCTTTATAGATGACCTTGGACCTCTGAGATCGGTTCAAGCGATCTTTGTATGGAAAAAAGGATTTGATGCGGCGTGTGTTTTGGAAAATGATCTTGAGATTGACGAAAGAGTAGAAATTGTATACGCATGATTTCAGACGTTTCGTGACTTGGTTACTGTGAAGACCTAAGTAGGGTAACACGATTAAGATATCTTTTTTGGGGACTGTAGCTTGAACAGGGTTATTTGGTTTGTTTTTATTTTTGTTCAATACATCGTTAATGTTGAACGTAATAACACCTTGAGGGTAACCATTTTGCAACAGAGCTTTCTCAGATCTTTAATAGCGGCCTGTAATAAAGATGGCGAGGAGCAAATTCGGAAGCATCGATAGGTGAGAGTGCGGATGAGGTTGATTTTGTACTTGCGAGGTGTGAATGAATCCCACTTGGTATAAAGGCCTGTGAATGTCTTCTTCCGGTAGACAGATGTAGAGAAAGTGTTGTCAGGGCAGCGTTTGAGAAGGATGTCTAAAAATGGAATCTTATTGTCTTCTTCGAATTCAATAGTAAACTTAATGCTATCGTGTCGGCTATTTAGGAAATTTAAAACTCATTAGCATTGTCTTTGCTGTCAAACATGGTGAAGGTGTCATCTACATATCTGAACCAAAGTGAAGGACAGAATCTGCTCTTCATCAACCATTTTTCTTCAAAGTGGCACATGAAAATGTTAGCCAAACGGGGCCTAAAGGTGAACCCATGGCTACACCATCAATCTGATCGTAGTATTGCCATCAAATATAAAGTGACTCTTCTTAGTGGCAAACTGTAATAGATCTTTCAAAACAGAACGAGGTAATTGCGGAGGATCAGGAGAGAATACAATCTGTCTAGACAAATCTGTATTGTTTCATAAAGTGGCACATTTGTAAATAGAGAAGTGACATCCAAAGAACACATTATTCAGTTGTTATGTTTGTATGTTTTGGCCCAATCTGCAAAACTAAAAGAATCTTTAACTGTGTGTTGGTTGGTGGAAATTGGTTGAAGTATCCTAACGAGGTAGGAAGCAAGATTGTAATTGTAGGTGTTCATAGAGGAAACAATTGGGCGGAAAGGGCATCCAGCCTTTTGAACCTTTGTCAGACCATACAGAACAGCAGGAGAAGATCCACTGGGTAGAATCTTGTGGAATGTTGCGTCATCAATAATTCCGTCTTTTTTGATTTTGCGAAGATATGCAGAAAGGCTCTCTTCTCTAGATTTAGTTGGATTCTGCTTTAAAAAAACATTCTCAGCAAAGATGAATGGGCAGCCTTGTGTGATTTACGCAGCGATGACAGTATCATCATTACGAGACCCGACAAAGGAAACGGCGTTGTCATCGTGAGCAGGCTTGATTATCTTAATAAAATGAAGAAGCGGATTTCTGATGTTACGAAATTCAAACAATTAAAGCACCTTCACCATGTTTGACAGCAAAGACAATGCTAATGAGTTTTTAAATTTCCTAAATAGCCTACACGATAGCATTAAGTTTACTATTGAATTCGAAGAAGACAATAAGATTCCATTTTTTAGACATCCTTCTCAAACGCTGCCCTGACAACACTTTCTCTACATCTCTCTACCGGAAGAAGACATTCACAGGCCTTTATACCAAGTGGGATTCATTCACACCTCGCAAGTACAAAATCAACCTCATCCGCACTCTCACCTATCGATGCTTCCGAATTTGCTCCTCGCTATCTTAATTACAGGCCGCTATTAAAGATCTGAGAAAGCTCTTGTTGCAAAATGGTTACCCTCAAGGTGTTATTACGTTCAACATTAACGATGTATTGAACAAAAATAAAAACAAACCAAATAACCCTGTTCAAGCTACAGTCCCCAAAAAAGATATCTTAATCGTGTTACCCTACTTAGGTCTTCACAGTAACCAAGTCACGAAACGTTTGAAATCATGCGTATACAATTTCTACTCTTTCGTCAATCTCAAGATCATTTTCCAAAACACACGCCGCATCAAATCCTTTTTTCCATACAAAGGGGGGCACCCAACGAGAATATAGTTCAAAACCACTAAAACATAGCATTGTTGAAAGTATTTTGGTATTTAAACGGTAGATATAGGCATATTTTTATCCCCTAAAAATTTTTCATCTGTTCGGATTTCCTAGCTGAAAGTCTAGTGATCCGAAAATCACAGGGATCAAAACTTACCTTTTCGAAAATTTCAGCCAGAAAAAAGGCTCCCGAAAATTATAGGTGACCTTTTTAGGGTAAAAATCCGTTAAAAATAGGCAATTATACCATATTTTAGATGTTCGAAAATCTTAGGAGAAGCAGGCAAGCAAGAAATTTTACAAAAAATGTTCCGAAAATTCTAGATCTCAAATCGTCTTCCGAACAGATATATTTCCGAAAATTGTCGTTGGGTGCCCCTGATACAAAGATCGCTTGAACCGATCTCAGAGGTCCAAGGTCATCTATAAAGCTGGTTGCTGGAACTGTGATGAATTCTACATTGGCAAAACAAAACGAAGACTCCATGACAGAAAAACAGAACATTTCAAGGCCCTCGTGATGAAAAGTGACCATTCATCAGCCATTGCTGATCATGTAAAAACCACTGGTCACGACATTAAATGGGATCAATTTGACATTTTAGCGTCTGGAAAAACTGACGTTCACTGCAAAATTAAAGAGACTCTGTTCATTCAAGACCTAAAGCCTTCCCTTAATGTCAATATTAGTAGTGAGACGTTGTTGCTGTTTTAGCTATAACTCCTCATTATGTCTAGACACGTACTGCTGCAGATCATTTTTCTCAGTCTAGGTTCCAGACCTCTATTGTTTTACGATATATATATAGTTTTCAAAAATTGTAACGGTCACTTTTGAAAATGTATGTTGACTAGCATACGAAACGTCAAGTTATCTATAAAAATGCGTTGGAATACAATGTTTATAACCGCTGTTTGTGTTATTTTCTTAATCAAGCTTCGATGGCCTAAAAGCAAGAGTTTATAAAATTCATTTAACTTGACGCTTCGTATGTTTTGACATACATCTACCTCTAAATGATGAAGCTACATGGAAATTTCTATGTACCCTTACATGTTTTGTGCATTATGGTACATTGAAATTTGCATCAACTATTAGATGTTTTGTACTTGAAGATTCAAAAAAATTTCCATTTGGTGGTACATGGAAATCTCGATCTACCTCTACATATTTTGTGCGTGTAGGTAAATTGAAATTTCCAGCTACCTTTACATGTTTTGTGCATGATGGTGAATGAAAATTCTCATTTCTCGTTACATCCTTTGTGCATGAAGATTGCCGAAAATTTCCATCTACCTTTGCATCTCATATGCATAAAGGTAGATGGAAATGTGAATCTACCTTTAATTTACATCTTTTGTGCACGATGTAGATGGAAATTTCTATGTACCGTTGCATCTTTTGTGCATGAAAGTACATGGAAATTTTCTTTTACCCTTACATCTTTGTGCATGGAGGTAGATGGAAATTTCAGTCTACCTTTATATGTTTTGTACATAGAGGTACATGGAAATTTCCATCTACCTTTAAATGATTGTGTTGTGCATAAATGTGCATAGAGATTTGCATCTACCTTTAGATGCTTTGTGCACGATAGTACATAGAACTTTCCATGTACCTTTATGTTTTGTGCATTAAGGTACATGGATATTTCCATATTCTTTTACGTCAATTAGAATTAAGTACGCCACCAAAGGGATTATGAGAAGTTTATGAAATTTGCTTTCCGCCTGCATTACCCTTGGAAGAAATAACGCTCTTTTAGGTAGATTTTACCATATGAAGTGGGTTTGTTATAAAATTTAACTTAGTTCGTATTGTGTGATCGTCCGGGTGAGTGTAGTTCTGAAAAGAACTGTTGTTGGTGACTGACGTTTCGGTAACCTGAGCGGAAGTCATCTTCAGAGTCAAGTGAATAGTGTTTGTCAGTCGATGTTGTTATAAGTCTGGTCAGTTGAAAACGATTGTTCAGTTAAGCCATGATGTTATTGACTGAAAGACTCGTGCAAAGTTTGTCATCAGTCATTGGTCAGTTTCGATCCGTCTTTTGTTAGTTAAATCTATTGTTAGTCAAAATTAAGTCGGTCTGTTAGAAGTCCGTTTGTCGGTTTCAGTTTCGTTTTCGTCGCGGATAAGTCGTTTGTAAGGTGCCGGTAGTTGTTGACATCTATTAAGAGGCGTTTGTTCTAGAGGAGCTCCGGCGGCCCGAAGGGCCGCCTAGCGGAGCCCCATAACCATATAGGGAAAAAGAAACCCATGAATTGATTTTCTCATGGTTATCATGGGCAGCAGTATTGCTCGTGGGCGCGTACGCACGACGACGACGACGGTGGTGGTGGAGTCGCGCAACATGGTGGCCATACTCCAAATAATAGGTTGACAGAGACATGCAACCTTGGTTTACCGTGTACCTCTTTGATATTAGACATCCCCGCTATGATCAATTGACACCTGTCAAAACAAGGTATCTGCTGACCAGTATCACATGACCATATCGCGGGCTCAAGTGTACAGCTCATCGAGGTCACATATTTTTTGAAGTTAACCGCGGACCAAGTGCTGGTTCTCTATTGGATCGCGGGCTCATGTCTGGTTAATTTGTTGAAAACAGGGCAGAATTGTTCGGAAGCCTGTTAATGCTAGCCCAGGATTAAAATTTATTCGAATTATAACTTTTTCTTCTATACAAAAATTTTTTTGCTGCTTTTTTTTTTTGAGTATATGGTGATTATAAAACTCAAAACAGAAAGTCACACAGTAAACAGAAAACCTCACCACACGGTTACAAAACTCAAATCAACATTCTACCTTTTCCTGGGTTAGCTCAATCGGGCACTGAACAACCCGGCCAAGGAGCTACGCTTTTAGGCTGGCCTAAATCTATATATTAAGTTAGTGTACCAGCTTCCCAGAGTCAGTCGCTGAACTACTGATACTCCTGGGTTCAAATCATTTACTAAAATTTAACTCGTTCTTTCGAAATCTTGCCAGCCTTGGTAAAATTTCAATAAAGTAGCTGATTATTGCCAAAAACGACATGTTAGCTTATCCCGTTAGTTTTAAGGGAGTGTTTTCCCGTTCTCTTTTATTTCGACGGCGTGAGATATGAAAGCTCCCATTTACCTTAACCTACTTAGTATCAGATTATTAAGAACTACTTATGGATTCTTGACAACTGAAGACTAGAGTAACCGTCTCTCTAGAGATCTTTTTCCAGTCTAAAAAAGCTATGTACTAAATAGGATGTCAGTACATGATCTTGTTAAAAACAGGGTTATCTGTGCACTCAGCATGATTTCCCTACCAACTTATCTCTATTTGCATGGAGCCAGGGCTGGAGGGTACTGAATACACGGGGGTAGTGTTTCCATCAAGATAAAGTTCACCATAGTAAGTCATTTTTGTCAATAATCTGGTCCCGCTTCTTTTGTGTGTTTCAAAGCCTACAACAAGTGTTCCTTCTCTCTTATGGCAGATGGATGATGTACGGTTTTTTTTGGAACCAATACGTAGAAGGACCATATGATAAGGCATTATTGTAAGCCCCCTTGATAAGCCTAGGCGCTTTTGGGGCAAACAATAGAAAATATGTTTAAATAATAATAATAATAAAATGATAAGGCATACAGCCTTGCATTGCATTACTCCAGGCATACAGCCTGCATTGCATTACTCCCAGAAGTACCAAATAGATATCTTTTCCTTTTAAGTTTGATGGCTGGACAAACAATGCCATTTTACAAACGTTAATTTAGTTTCCAACACAAATATTTAGACATTACTAGGTTAGCTCAAAAAGATGCACTTTAAAAACAAGGTTACCTTTGCACTCGGTGTCATTGCTCACTTTGGTTAATCCTTGCTTGCATGGAGCCAAGGTCGGAGTTGAAGTAGTACGTGGGAGTAATGTCTCCTTCAAGGCGAAGTTCGCCAAACTAAGATTAGTTCTTATCAACTCCTTCAACTGAGTGATAGACAACTCATCAGAGGTAACATCTAACAGCTGAAGCAATTTCTGGGTTGTCAGTTGTAGCTTGGCGGCTTCCAGTATTAACGCAGCGTCAATTATGACAGATATCGTGTTATTCCATTCTTGTCTTGGTAGGCTGAACAATTGTTCCTCGGTCATCTGAACAGCAGTAATGATTTCACTTAAATTTAGTTTGAAGTGGATGACTGTGGCATTAACAAAGCTTCTGAACAAAACAGTCGACGAGGTATTTTGAAGTGACCCTTCAGGTACTTTATTCAAATTGGCCACTTCATTTAGTGACAAATTAAATGTCTGCTTTAGTACACCTTTAATGAACACATGATAGGTCTCCGTTTTCTTGTCTAGAGTGTTATTTTCCCTGAGGATAAAGATAACTTTGGCTGACTCGCTCACGGATTCGTTACGCAAACTTTCCAGGTCATGCCCAGCAATTTCAGCGAGCTGCGGTAACGTAACAGCGTCCAAATATTCCCATTCAGACAAAGAGGCATCTAACGCCCAGTGAACTTTACGCCACGGAAGGCTGCTCACCGCGAAAATAATATCCAATACAGTCATTTCTTCAGTGATCACCACAGAATCGCTTTGAAAAGACGAAATAGGTTTCCCTTTAATGTTTATCAACACTGGGCACGGGGGCGATTGGTTTACTGATCCAACAACTTTTCCAGATGCCTCGGGCAGAGTCATGTTTAAGATCATCTCGACTGAGATGTCACACATATGATAAATCTGATTCAACGTCGTTCGATCGATTGTCTTGGCTTGTTCGTCACTTTTGTTATATAAAATGGCAAATTGCTGTAGAGAAAGATTAATCTCTGCATTTGTTAAGACTCTCGTTAGCGTGCTGTCGCCATAGAAATCTTCTGTGACATCGGATGAATCAAAAATCATGAATGTTGTGTTTCTGTCGAGAATATTTTTTTTCAGAGGAAGAGGTAATACTAGGCCCTGGAAAGTGCTAAGGTTGACATTAAGAAGTCTGTGTGTCTCTACCCGCACCAGTTGTGCCAAGGCATCCAACGAGGGTAGCTGAAGCATTTTTCTGAATGCCAGAGTGCTCTCCTCAATCATTGCATGCACAACAGTCTCCCAGTCGCCTGGGTCATAGGAGTGGGAAAGATTGATGGCCGGAATTCCCAGTCTCGATGCAACGTTATCAACAGTGAAATGGAATTTTTCACCGATGAACTTTAGAAGTTCTTCCTGGTAATCCGCTGGTGTCAACATGTTGCGCTGGTCTACAAAAGAGCTGTTGATGTCATTAAGCGGAATCTCATAAGTCCATTGATAGTTCAAGTCCTCTAGATCTGCTTCAGTGAAAAACAAGTCAAAAAAACCAATCCATGCTAATTGGTCGAAGATAAATTCTAAATTTTCACTGTATGCTTTTTCCAAAGACCAACCACTCAAAATCCGTACGTGTTCAGTGGTGACTTTCTCGTGTTTAGGAGAGCTTCCAAGGGAACGTGGAAAGAGACGCTTTAAAGGCATATAAAGAAATGGTAGAGTGAACTGCCCAGCTATTGGAGACACCAAAACTATGAACAGAAGAATGCATCGCAATTGCATCATCTTTGAGGATGCTTTTGACATTTTTGTTAACTTCCTGGCCAGGAAAAACAGTTAGGACCTAGAAAAAAATATCATTTTTAGTTTCAGCTTATTATACAAAACCCGGAGACAACCAGCATGGTATTTTGTACTGTCCTACGATGTTAATGAGTAGACAATTTCTTCCCAATTTTATCGCGAACTCTTGTTGGATGGTCACAGTTCCGTGGAACGTTTGCTTTAGAAAGCAATTGGCAAAGAATCATTTGGAATAATAAAGAAATACTAACAGAGAAAAAAACCCGGCATATTTTGAAAAATATTATGAATCTGGAATTGTCTATGTAAAAATGTTATTCAAAATCGCTTTCAGAACAGACGATGTTTGTACTTTTTGTGAGGTCGAACCAGAAACTTTGTACCATATCCTTTACTATGGTTGGCGAAATGGTGCAAAATTCACAAAGTTTATATTCATTCACATTCAATGCTGTTATTGTTATTCACGAATATATTTATTCACATTCAACAACCGAGTTACGTTCAAGAAATATATTTATTCATATTAAACTGTGTATTTCTTATTGACGATTATATTTACTTACATTTACGAGATGTCTTCATCACATTCAACGCGTTATATTCGTTCACATTCACGATCGAAATATTCATTCAACATTTTCTGCGCACCACCTTTGCGCATCATTAGGTCCTAGCTCCCGCTCTATAATTTCTGAACCCAACATGGCGGACAGAGGGTGACTGAAGACGTAAGACTCCAAACACAAGTGTTACATGAGCTAAACTGGAGCTATGGACGGAGCTAAGCTCAGGCTTCTCGATAATTTTCGATAAGTTAACTACACAATCTCGTAGAGATCATTTGTATCCCTTGGTGTCGGGACACCTTCTTTGTACTGTGTCGCGAAAACTCAGACCTCAGACCCCTCGAAATTAAAGAAAAAATTAAACTCGTATTCATTCTTATCATCTGAAATGTTGTAAGGTCACACAATGTTCATATAGGCAACAGCCATGCTCGAAAGGAGCGAACTGTTTGTCTTCTCCGTTTTATCGCTGTCAAGTCGATCAAACGGTGAACAACTAACAAGTTTTAAAATTTGCTGGCGAAAATTTTACGGAAGAAATAGAAAGACAGAGTCGATAATGTTGTTCAAATTGAAGTCAGTTTTGTATCCACCGGACGCGACAGCGATAAACCGGAGAAAGATATAAACATCTCGCTCCTTTCTAGCTGTTACCTATGAACATGGCATGACCATAAAACATTTTAGGTGATGAGTAGCCTGCATGCCAGACCGTAGAAAGGGAGGAAAGTCAAATTGAGCGCAGGAGGGAGAAGGTACGCGATCCCTCCCGCGATCCTCCCGCGTCCGATCTTCTCTCGCCTCGCGCGCTCGTCTTTCCCCTTTCCCTCCCCTTTGGGGGCCTGGCACGCAGGCTAGGTGATAAGAACGGGGTCTGAGGCCTGAGTTTTCGTGACACACTTATCTTGTATAACAGGAAAAAGGTCTACATTTTAAAAACTGATTTGTAACCAGGTGGTGCCATGATAAATATAACATGTTACACTGGTTAAAAGCTGTTAAAAAAATCTTAAACTCCTAACGTTTCGGATACTAACATAAACCTTCTTCAGGGGTAATAAAAAATATAATGAAGTTGCTAGTAAAAAAGAGAACACCAAAATGCGGTCGAACAAAAACATCCCAAGAAATCTGCGTCCGCCGAACATTGTTTACATTCTGGTCATAGTATCTCGTGAGAATCATTCGCAGTGTTACGTACCAACACAAGTTGGCGAAACCGACGCCTCTTAGAGGCTTGGGAAATTAACACGTGCAGAAGGAGGTGCCACGCACCTCTCGTAAGGTTTAACAGGATTGGCTGAGAAAACAGTAGAATAAACAACCGAAACAATGGCCCTAGTCCTGAAAACAATAGAGGTGGATGAGTCCGGGAGCAAATAAAATTAGAGGTTCCCGAAGAGGTGCATGACTACTGTGCAGAAGCCCACTCAATCGCAATGACGGCTTGAACCTGCCCTAAGAGTGTAGAGCCTTGACTCTAATTTATTCGGTTTTTTACTAGCAACTATAGGGATCTTAAATAAAAACTAGCTAGATAAACTTGTCACTTCGTTATATTTTTTTTACCCCTGAAGAAGGCTTATGTTAGTAGCCGAAACGTTGAGAGTTTAAGATTTTTTTAATAGCTTTTAATCAGCGTAACATTTTATATTTATCATGGAACCACCTGGTTACAATTCAGTTTTTAAAATGTAGACCTTTTTCCTGCTATACAAGATAAGTGTGTCACGAAAACTCAGGCCTCAGACCCCGCTCTTATCACCTAGCCTGCGTGCCAGACGTCGAAAGGCGAGGAAAAGGGGAGAGACGAGCGCGTGAAGCGACATAAGATCGGACGCGGGAGGATCGCGGTAAGGATCGCGTACCTTCTCCCTCCCGCGCTCATTTTGACTTTCCTCCCTTTCTACGGCCTGCCACGCAGGCTACTCATCACCTAAAATGTTTTATGGTCACGCCATGTTCATAGGTAACAGCTAGAAAGGACTGAGCGAGATGTTTATATCTTTCTCTGGTTAACCGCTGTAGCGTCCGGTGCATACAAAACTGACTTCAGTTTGAAAAACATTACATCGACTCTGTCTTTCTATTTCTTCCGTAAAATTTTCGCCAGCAAATTTTAAAACTTGTTAGTTGTTCACCGTTTGATCGACTTGACAGCGATAAAACGGAGAAGACAAACAGTTCGCTCCTTTCGAGCATGGCTGTTGCCTATATGAACATTGTGTGACCTTACAACATTTCAGATGATAAGAATGAATACGAGTTTAATTTTTTCTTTAATTTCGAGGGGTCTGAGGTCTGAGTTTTCGCGACACAGTACAAAGAAGGTGTCCCGACACCAAGGGATACAAATGATCTCTACGAGATTGTGTAGTTAACTTATCGAAAATTATCGAGAAGCCTGAGCTTAGCTCCGTCCATAGCTCCAGTTTAGCCCATGTAACACTTGTGTTTGGAGTCTTAAGTCTTTAGTCACCCTCTGTCCGCCATGTTGGGTTCAGAAATTATACAACGGGAGCTAGGACCTAATGATGCGCAAAGGTGGTGCGCAGAAAATGTTGAATGAATATTTCGATCGTGAATGTGAACGAATATAACGCGTTGAATGTGAATGAAGACATCTCGTAAATGTAAGTAAATATAATCGTGAATAAGAAATACACAGTTTAATGTGAATAAATATATTTCTTGAAAGTAACTCGGTTGTTGAATGTGAGTAAATATATTCGTGAATAACAATAACAGCATTGAATGTGAATGAATATAAACTTTGTGAATTTTGCACCATTTCGCCAACCATACTTTACCAATGCCCTTACTCCAGGCGATTTTAGAACGATTTTGAATCTTACTGGTCGAACAAAAGCAATACTTTATTTCAGCTCATAACTGCCACAAGATGAAAAAAAAACCATATATATACGGCAGATGATAAGGGTGCTGGCTGCCAGAAATAACCTAAAAGTTAAAATGCCAGGCAGCGAGTTGAAAGGGAAGATGTTTAAATGTTAACATGAGGGACACAAGAATAAACAGAGATAGATAGAAACAAAAATAGAGATAAAGAGAGGTAAGTAAACTACCAGCATATTAAAATGACTAAGATTCTTTCATTGCAAAACAGTATTAATTCTTATCTTAGAATTACAAAATCCATGTACAAATGTCTAGTAATCTTTGATAAAGTGCTGTTTCCTCTAAAAACCCTTCTTCAAATCTACCGTTCGCTGATATTTCCCTACACGCTCTACGGTGTCCCTGTTTGGGGCCAGGCATCTCAGTGTGATTTAAAAAAGATTCTCACTCTGCAAAAGCGTGCACTCCGCCTAATTTTCTTTGCCAGCAAAAGATCTCATGCCATCCCTCTTTTTGTTGCTTGCAACATCTTACCTGTTAATATGCTATACTTTGAAACGGTCTCAACCATAATGCATGATGTTTCTACTCATTCTACACCTAAAAATATTCGTGAACTCTTCATACATTTATCTGACGTTCATTCTTACAACACGCGTTTCTCGTGTGCAGATAATCTTTAATTGCACAGAAATCCAGATTGCATATAAAACTTAAGTCTTTTCCTACATTTGGTACGAGATTATGGAACTGTTTACACCCCGATTGGCGTAAGCCTGCGTAAGCTCACGAAAAGAGCATTTAAAAGGAAAATTCATAAGTTGCTTCTAACTGTACTTGAAACTGAGGACTATTATGTTGATGCCCATTCTCTAATACTGAATTTAAATACAAGTAATTATTATACAAACTTGCATTTAGTCGTTTATCTACTTTACACCTCTCAATTTGCTTTACTTTTTTACCTTTGTGCTTGATTAACTATTAATGTGTGTGTATGTTTATTTATTTAGTAGCTGTTTTAAAATCACTTTCTGCTCGGTAAATATGACTGTAATTAGTACAACCCGCCTAGATTAGCTATGCTATAAGCGGGCTTTGTAGATATTTAAATTATTTTAATTTCAATTATTTATTTATTTATTTATTTATTTATCTAGATTTAAATTAATGTAACACTGTTGAAATTAAAACATTAAAACATTAAAACAAAAACCAGTATATTAAAATGACTAAAATTCTTACATTGCAAAACAGTATTAATTCTTATCTTAGAATTACAAAATCCATGTACAAATGTCTAGTAATCTTTGATAAAGTACTGTTTCATTTTCTTTTTAAATAAAGACATGTACAAAGGAGATGATTTAATATCTTCATCAATGGAATTCCATACTGATGTACCTTGAAATCTAATATTGAATATTCCATAATTTGTTCTTGCTTTTGGGAGATAATAAGACCAGTGGCGGAACCAGGGGAGGGACCTGGGGGGCCCGGGCCCCCCTTATTTTGGATATCGAAAGAAGAAATGAAAGAAGGGAATAAAGCCAGCAGGGCAAGTAAGGGACGGACTATTAGAAAAGTGATGGGAGAGGTGGGGAATTTTCAGCTTGCACGAATTTCCTTGTTCGCTCACTGCTTATGCAGGATTCAGTTTTTCAGATGAAACCCTCTGCAGGAATTTTTTTTTTCGAGACAAATATTGCTTTGTTTTGAACAGTGAAATCTTGATTCATCTATGTTTTTGTGCTTCATAAAATATTCTAGACTCACAAAAGATCAATGGATATAACAGGCCACCTTTTAATGCAAAATCTTGTCGAAAATGTACACACAGTGAGAGAGGAGGAAGCCACTTGGAGTAGACGGCTTCCCTGTGCAATTTTTCAGTCCCTTCCCTCTGGAATTCCTCCCCCACAGCCCATCATAATGATCCCAAACTCCATTCACCAAAACAGCCCCCTGTAGTGCCCTGCACTCCAAAATGCCAGGTTTGGTTAGCTTAAATAATGCTGGAAATCAAATACTGCTACTGTAGGTAATGCATGTAAAAAAGAGATTCAGGGTGTCCAAAAAAGGCACGAGGATCTTGCAAAGCCCCAGTGACAGTCGGAAAGATCCTAAAACCTCCAGGAATCGGAGCTCGAGAACTCTTAGCGCGCAGTTGCGACTAGCCGATCAGGATACTTCACTGGAAAACGTATTACGAAGAACCGTATGTGCTGCCTTTATCCTGTTCTTGAAGAGAAGACTTATCAGCTGACTTGGCAGAAATTCCCAAACTTCATAACCTGAGCCGTCCACTCAAAGGAACACGATATAACAAGAGGACATAAATCCCGGGGTATCCAATCGATGGACATCGATGATCGGAAAACCAATCGATCAATCGATATCAATCGATATAATTAGTTAATTAGTATCGATTGGTATCGGTCAATCGATGATCAATCGATAACCACACAAAACTTATCGTTCATCGATTGGCATCGCTTGGCACAGGACCTCGAAACAGACGTCACGCACGCTACCTGTCCTTTTAGGAAGCCCTGGGGCCGAAATTGGTAAAAACAGTTCCTATCCAGTCTTCTGAGCGCAAAGAATATACCCCGTTACCCGTATACTCGAATTACCCACTTTCCCGTCATTGCCTTTCAGTGTCATAATGTCTACGCAAGACGTCCGGGTAGAGGCTTTACTGAATGCAAGGTCGGATGGAACGAGAGCGTGCATGGCGTTTAGAAATGGCATCAATACTGGCTGACACAAAACCTTGAATATACACGTAGCATGATTGTCGACTCTTGGATTGAACTGCGAAAGTTTCGATAGAGTAAACCTCTCGAGGCTTAACCCCTATCTTCAATTTTGTAACTGTTGGTGTCGATGTTTTCCGTGATGGATTCCTTGATTTGTGAATACTTCTTGCTTAAAGGACCCTAGTCAGCCTCCGCCATTTTCGATGACATCGAAATTATTGATATTAGCATGGTGAAGCAAATCCTTATTGTTTTACTGTAATTAAGCTGTGTCCCAGAAGGTATATTTAATTATCTTGAGTAGTTCTAAAGTGATTTTTCTTCGTTTCGACAGGCTTCGAATAAAATATAATAGCCAAATTCACGCATGTAAACAAAAACAAAGGTGTGGCTGACTAGGGCCCTTTAAACTAAGCGTTGGGTACGTAGGCCGAATTTACACGCAGGTTCGGTTGGTGAACTCGTTGGTTGGTTTGGCGGGCCGGCCGAGTGAACGAACAATGAACTCGTTGGTGCGATGCGTAACACGGAACGGATGATTCGCGAACTCTATGCAATTTTTACAGTTCAGTTCCATACACAAAGTCGAAACACTTTCTAAAATGTCTTACCTTCTTTTTATTTCCTGAACACGTACACGTTGCTACGAAAAACACACTGTCTTTACACAAGCTACTCCTTACCAGAATCACAGAATCTTTCGAAATTGCATTGTTATTTACTTACTCCTGTCAAAGTCATGTCATCTTGTCTGTGCTTCTAATTTTAACACAATAAAAATAGTTCCAGCTGTGACGTGCATTTCATTGTCAATGAAATTTGTCGTTTTGCGTCGACGATGAAAAAGGAACCCCGGGCAAACCTTTAATACTGCAGCCTGCCACTGACAGGCGCCCCACGAAAAAGTTTTTTGATACACTGAGAAGAAGGCGGTTTTAGTTATCTTGTGAAGACTCTAGGTATGAATAAAAAGAATGAGATTCCTGAGCTTAAGAACTCCGAGCTGATTTTATTTTGCACCGCCAAGTTTTCCGCGCGCTCGGAAGAATAGGGACTTTAAGCAACGACAACGGGGACGGCGACGGGAACGCCACAGCATCAGGGAAAACCCAAAAGGTCCATTGCGCATGACTGGCGGGGAACAGGTTTGACGTTCTGCGTTCTGGCCCGACGTGAGTCTAGCTCATTTCGCGTTGTCTGAAAACGTGAGCTTTCGCTTTCGTTTCCGCTGCTGTGTTAACGCTAAATAACCCGTGATACTAATTTCTAGGAACTTTAATTGTTTGTTTTCTCTTTTTATGTGAGATATTTCATTTTAAAGCTTAAGAAAAGGTCGGGGAAAGCTGAAGCGAACTCATAGCCAGTCGGCGAACATGTGAGTACCGTGAAATCTAATTTTTTTGAAAGGCAGTTATGCACGCTTAAATAAAGACAACTTACATGGATTTCAATTCAACCGTGAAACTTTTTCCTTTCAAGAAGTCCTAGAAAATGCCAAACGGTTTATTCTGATGAGATTCTAGCACATTTAAAAAGGGTGTACCGACCATAAACTTGTGTAGCTGTTTTCCATTTTTAGCCGTACGGATCAGTGGTTTTACTTAGATCTTGCTCAGTCCGGCACACCCGATTGTCGCGCCCAGTTCCTGACTAACCATTTCGCTGTTTTATTCAGGAGTTCATTTACTCCATTGTACAACTCAGGAAAAGGGGCACTGTCGCCGTTTGTGAAAGCGAAATTCGATACCGGCATTTCTTGTTCGGTCTCAAAACACGCCAACACTTTTCATCGAGAGTTAAATTCAGGAAAGGAATCCGCGGGGAAGGTAGGTCGAGAAGTAATTTGGGGGGGGGGGGACCGTTTTAAATCGGACAACAAAAGTAGAGAGTTCGTGGATAGTTTAACACACCTTCACCGTGGCTTATCAAGCGTTGCTTGAGAAACTTCCTTTACACAGTTGAAAGGCTGTCCTACCACTTGATAAACGAGGACGAAAAATCCACGTCCAATAAGCTGGACAGT
>JAHPZR010026568.1:0-10000 GCA_019787425.1 Platygyra sinensis
GGGCCGTACTCAAGACCAAGGGCACAGTTTTTTCCATACGGACCGACCTAGCCCGGTAAATAACATGTTTATTTTTTTCCTGCAGTAAATTGGTTTTACAGAGTACTAATGGGTTTGTTTACGCAACTCTTGTCATTGAATCGGCTTACGCGCCGTCTACTAACGATTTGTAAAAAATCTTGGCAACGAGCGAATAATTCAGATAGTAGGCAAAGAAAGATGTATTAAAGAAGATATAGTTTTCGAACTACTTTATGTTAGTTGCATTTATTTAACCAAAATTGTTTTTCCGATGTGAAATTTCGTGCGAAGTTTGAAGTTTTACTACAAAAACAATGTCTGTCAGTCGTCACTTTTAAAATCGCTTCAAATCAGACTTTTCTACCGTAAATTGAATAGCAGAAAGCGAGGAAATTCGTTAAGTGTATTCTACAGAAATTCTCCTAAATACTGCAACGATCAGAAACGTAAACTTGACTGAATTTGACTCAAATTCTACGGCGAGGGGAACACAGGATTGAGCGCCATTACAGCGCCAAGCTACAAACAACCATCCAAGCAAACTTTCACAACTTCAAAACACTCAACTCAATTTACTTACAGTGACTTTCCTTGCCATTTTAAAGAGACCGGAGATAAACTTTATGGTGACTAATCGTCGATGGATGGGTAAAAAAGGCAAAAGATTGCCGATTACCGCTAACTTTTAGGAGCGGAATTTAGGCAGTGGTGCAGGAAGCGGGAAAAAATCCGGCCCGTGGGCCGTATCGTAAAAAGCTGGACCGGTCACGTGTGCCAGATTAGCCAATCAAATTCGAGGATTTAGGCATCCGGCCCGCTCAGATGCTTGAGAAAAAAATAAATTTAAATATTTTTTTCTCCGACAATGAGCCCGCGTACCTACCCTTCCCTCCATCTCGTGTTACGTGCCCAAGAAGGCAGCCATATTTTACGAATGTTGTCCACGCCAGATGGGATGTATACTGTATTAGTTGATACATGGAGTGAATTTGGATAAAAATGTTGAAAAATTTTTGATTTTGTGGAGCCCAAACTGGTTTGAGATATTCGTCGGATTCGTCGGCCTCCATTACGGTCATTACGGGCTCAATGAGTCTTCTCAGCTCATTGAAGGCAGCCATTGTGGATTTTGACTTCAATCGTTTGTGATTTCTGGTGAGTAAATATTGCTTTCTTTAATTGTTTAAATTTGCTTTAAGTAAAACATACAGTCCACACGTCAAATCGAAATGACCCAGAACTAAACTAAATTCTGTTTCAGACTAAGAGTCCAGAAATATTCGCCAGGGTTACGATCGCTGCGTGACAATTGCTATAAAGCTCCATTCACTAAAAGCTTATTTACAGCGTTATGAAATTGCTAGTTCCACTGAAATGCCAGATGACTACTATTGCTTTATAATAATGGCCCTAAGTCGTATAATAATATTATCAGTAACAGATGATATCCTGAAATGCATAAAGTGGAATGGAATCTGTACTTCGTTGCTGATTATCGTCGCTCGTGTGTTACACGCGTAGACCCAGATCGATCAGGCAAAACAAGACATCAAGTTTAATGAATCTAACCATGATACCAAAACTGACAATCTTAAAATGTGTAACACTTGGTGACTATTGTAGTCACCCAAATGGGATTGAAATGCAGGTAAATAATCTATATACTACATACTTGTTACTTTTATTACTGTTAGCATTCTTTTTTTGTTGTGTCCCCTAATTAGTATGGGTATCACCCAGGCTACAAGGTTTTTGACACCTAAATAAAGTTCTTACTTACTTACTTACTTTCTTACTTACTGACTGACTGACGGACTGACCGACCGACCGACCGACCGACCGACCGACCGACCGACCGACCGACCGACCGACCGACCGACCGACCGACCGACCGACCGACCGACCGACCGACCGACCGACCGACCGACCGACCGACCGACCGACCGACCGACCGACCGACCGACCGACCGACCGACCGACCGACCGACCGACCGACCGACCGACCGACCGACCGACCGACCGACCGACCGACCGACCGACCGACCGACCGACCGACCGACCGACCGACCGACCGACCGACCGACCGACCGACCGACCGACCGACCGACCGACCGACCGACCGACCGACCGACCGACGACCGACCGACCGACCGACCGACCGACCGACCGACCGACCGACCGACCGACCGACCGACCGACCGACCGACCGACCGACCGACCGACCGACCGACCGACCGACCGACCGACCGACCGACCGACCGACCGACCGACCGACCGACCGACCGACCGACCGACCGACCGACCGACCGACCGACCGACCTACTTACTTACTTACTTACTTACTTACTTACTATTCAATATCTCAGGTTGTTGAAAACAGAGTTGATCAGAGTTATCTGCAGTGTGTTTCCTTTCACTCACGACTCTTGTCCTGCTAGGCCCGGGTTTACTAAAAAGGGATGTGCCCTATTTCTGGTATCTTCCGAATTATTTTTATTTATATCTTCATCTTTTTTATCTATTTAATTTCAGGGGCAGCAGTTAATCTACTGGATTATTCCTGGCTACCCATAATAGTTATTTAATAAAAAAAGTAATAAGTAATTATTATAAACAATAATACAGTCAAATGAATAATGACAATGACAACCCAAGAACTTTAAATGATAAATACTTTGAGTTCAGGGTGGATTGTCTTGGCAAACTGACTTCATCAGACTTCAACGCTTTCCTTCGAAAACCAAGCTTACACACTTTCAACCTCATTTAGCTAGCAGATAACTGATGTACAATTTGTAGCTCACCACCTTTAATTTCATCTAGACTTGTTTTTTTTTTGTAATATGGTACATGTTTAAAACAGTTACACAAGCTTTCTCAAGTTGTACTGATAAATGTTGCACTAATCACTTACATTTTTCGAATAAAATATCACACAAAAACTGTAACAAGCAAACAGTGAATGAGGCTTTCACTTCATTTAGATGACAACATTTACTAAACAATGAACACAAATGCTTGACAACAAAACATAAAGAATGATGCTATATTGTCCTAATCTACTGTACAGCAAATAATTCATTTACCCAATCAGTCAATTGTAAGCCTGCTGATAGCTAAGATACATGTCAGGAAGAAGCTTGATGCTAATTGATGCACCACCAACACTGTTAAACGCTATAATACACAAGAAACACTTAAGTCATTTCATGGCTAAGAGCATGAATGAGTTGGCTCATAAGAGCCCTTTGATTATTGCTAACGTGCAACCGAGCAGGGTTTTCATCGTAATCCAATACCACTACAAGTCATCTTTGGATTTGGAATATCAGGATCTCAAGCGAGGTCAAAAATCGATATATCGCTTACAAATGTTTGAGGAATGAAAGAAGGACAAGTTCTGATGCAAATTTGACGCTGATTAACATAAGTTGATTACTGACGGACACCCGCATTCAAGCGACCGTTTTTAAAATATTTTATATATTCGCCGAAACGAATGATTGAAAGAAAAACTTTATCAACCATGCGTGTCGCCATTAAAATTTATTTCCAACCATGAAAACCATATTGCAAGGAGCGTAACTTTATGCTAAGTAGACAACGATGTCCTCGGCAAACTACATATATGTATTTTCAAATTTTAAGGTGTACCACCCTGCCAATGGTCTCCAATGGTCAATCAAAATCTTAACCAATCACAGTCGTCATGCCGGCGTTGAAATACAAACATTAACCTCCGTTCGTGACTAGCCAAGAGGTTACTACGAGCAAAAACTAACTTCCTCTTCTTTAATTTACCACAAACGACAGTATAAACACAGGTCGTGTTTTTATTTCTGGCACATGAGACGGCAAACCCGAAGCTGACTGATATCAAAGTTCATATCAACAACAACAATTATTACACAGCTGTCGAAGAGACTTAAGAGTAGAAACTGATAAATTTGACACTTTTTGACACTTTCTCGCGTAAACTGTTGTTTATTGTTCATTGTTATGTAACCGTTGCGAATGCGGTCAGCGGTTGTTATTTTCCACTAGTCTCGTGTAACACACGCGTGAAACACATGGATTCGGTATGTTTCATGGCCGTTCTTTAGTTGTATTACTCTGTTAGACGTTTACTCTAGAATACAGGATTGAATTGAAACTCTTTGTCGTCTACTTGATCGTTCGTTACTACAACTCTGTCTTCGCGACAACAGCGTGCCTCTTCGTAACCCACTGGCTCGCGCGCGCTGCCACGCGCTTTGAGTGGATTCTAATCCACTTTCGTAAGCAGTTAAATGATCACGTGGAAGTCACATGCTTTTTGGCTTCAGTCAAATAGCAAGGAGGTTACTTTTCGCAGTCTCTCGTTCGAAGGCGTTGGTGCTGTGTCGTCCGTTGTATAGAAGCAATTTGTAAGCTTGATCTTCGTCGTTCTAAAATCTTAACTCTATAAGGTGAGTTATTGTAACGCTTAAAAACATTTTTTTTTTAATTTTATGTGTGAACAAAGAAAGTAAGTAATGATTGTTAGGCGCTTTATTTTAGCATGCAACATTGATACAATCGAGCGTGGTTCACTCGCGCGGGCACGCCTTTTAAACCCGCTTTCAGAGTTACGTGCATAGGCGACATCTTCGTTCATCTTTCGACATGCTATGTAACGGCTGTTTAACTGTGAAACAGGCAATTTTTCATATCATTAGTGGAAGAAATCAGGACAAATAAATGATAATTACTGACCTGAAATGGCTGAAGAAGTTTGTGAACATTGCATATTTCCAGATTAACAGGATAATTAAACGATTTGTGTATAGTCGATGAACCGCTCAATGGTGACTTTCGGTAGAATTAGGCCGTTACCATCGTTGATACGCGACTTTCAAAAACAAAACAGTAGCGGAAACGTTTCCAAAATTTCCGTCAATCACACATGTTGTGTATAGATCGGATCGAAATCCACCAATCACAGCCCGCTAGCATGACGTTAAGAAGGTCTGAAGGTCACACTAGTGGCTGTGATCCGATCTGTCGATAACACGCAAGACTGACGGAAATGTTTGAAACGTTTCCGCGGGTGTTTTGTTTTCCAGAGTCGCGTATCAACGAAAACCGTGGTAACGCGTAAATATTCGAACGATGTAAACATTCAAAACAGTCGATTTATCTCACAGAATGACTTCTTGATACTCCTGACCTTAGTTTGATGAGAAATAAATCCATATTTTATCACTAAAAGTCGAGTTCGACCGTAAAACAGTCCGTTGTGGTAACATTTTGATTTTGGCCAGGTTACATAGCGTGTCGAAAGATGAACCAAGATGTCGCCTATGCACGTAACACTGAAAGCGAGGGTAAATCTTATATTTTTTTACGAGAGTTCGTTCCGATTGACTGGTGATTTTCTATTTGCCTTTCACTGCTGTTATGACCTTGACTCGCTTCGGAGGCCGAAGGGTTGAAACCAACTACCTTATAGTTAAACCATGGTGTTGTTACAACTCATCAGAAATTGTAATGCTGCTGGGCGCGCCGCAATTTTAGGGAATTCATATTTTAAAAAAGTTTTTAAAAAACTTTATTAGTACTAATAAATTTTTTTTGGCAAAAAACTTAACCAGTTAATTTATATCTAATTATAGTAAATAAATTTATATTGCTATATACTGGTAAATGAGAAACTGGCGAAAAGGAAATTCACTTTTTCGCCCGATTTGTTTACTAGTATATTAAAACTTTTTTTTATACTAGTAAATGACAAAGTGGCGAAAAAGAAAGTGACTTTTTCGCCCGATTTGTTTGCTAGTATATTAAAACCATTTTCATACTGGTAAATGACAAAGTGGCGAAAAAAAAATTGACTTTTTCGCCCTATTTGTTTACTAGTATATTAAAACTATTTTTCATACTCGTAAATTACAAAGTGGCGAAAAAGAAAGTGACTTTTTGGCCCGATTTGTTTACTAGTATATTAAAACTATTTTTTACACTGGTAAATGACAAAGTGGCGAAAAGGAAACTAGCTTTTTCGCCCGATTTGTTTACCAGTATATTAAAACTATTTTTCATACTGGTAAATTACAAAGTGGCGAAAAAGAAAGTGACTTTTTCGCCCGATTTGTTTACTAGTATATTAAAACTATTTTTTGTACTGGTAAATTACAAAGTGGCGAAAAAGAAAGTGACTTTTTCGCCCGATTTGTTTACTAGTATATTAAAACTATTTTTTGTACTGGTAAATTACAAAGTGGCGAAAAAGAAAGTGACTTTTTCGCCCGATTTGTTTACTAGTATATTAAAACTATTTTTTGTACTGGTAAATTACAAAGTGACGAAAAAGAAAGTGACTTTTTGGCCCGATTTGTTTACTAGTATATTAAAACTATTTTTTGTACTGGTAAATTACAAAGTGGCGAAAAAGAAATTGACTTTTTCGCCCGATTTGTTTACTAGTATATTAAAACTATTTTTTGTACTGGTAAATTACAAAGTGGCGAAAAAGAAAGTGACTTTTTCGCCCGATTTGTTTACTAGTATATTAAAACTATTCACCCATTGCCAGAAATTTGGGTCAAGATGGCGGTTGCGCGTGCGCACTCAGGCCATAATGGCTGTGAAATCGTATAAGAAAATGTATGGAGAAAAGGAAACTTGTTCAAATATATCGATTGTGAGCTTACGGGTCTCCGGTGCCCGACTCGAAACATGATAAGCACTGTGTAACCTTCTCATCTAGATTAAAAACGGCTAATTTATAGTAGGTTTACTTACTTCCTGAAGTTGCCACTTTTATCCTTCGTTGTACGCTCCATTTCTTCATACATTGTCTTAAAATCTTGCCGAAGTCGTGCGAAGTGCTCGTCGATTAGAGGATAAACCCTTCAATGAAGTAAATTTGCCCGACTCGATATAACTTCTACGATGTAAGATCCCTCCTAAACAGCCATAAAATGGATGATTTCTGTACTGCAAAATACTTCCACAGGCCATTATTTCCCTCAGTTTTCCAGCTAAAGTCCTGTAATGGAGGCCATATTTGTGAACGACCCATTTTGGTTGGACTGGCAAAAGGAAAAGCTTCGCAAACCCAAACTTCACCCAGTCGCCATTTTGTTTGTAAACTAGGTTCCAGGCTTCTAAAAGTCCTCGATTAGCATACTAGGCTTGGTTTTAATAGAAGTAAAACGCGGGAAAATTATAACACACCGGCCCCCACCGGCCCACAAAGTATATAGCTTCCCAGGTATTCTCAAATGAGCTGTACAATTTCCATTTTACAAGAAATTTGGTTCCCTAAAAGGATGGAGTGATACCATCTTTCGTTAATGATACGTTTATTCAAAGCTACGGGGCTGAATGTATGTGTTAGTGAGATAAAGTTTTACGCACATCTGCGTCCTGTTTCCTTGCTATCAGCCGCTCGCCCTGGTAGATACCTAAAAATTTTTTTGAAGATGCTTTTTTCTCGCTTTTTTCTTCGTAAAACAGATCCACAGAGCTCAAATTATTTAAAATATCGTAGGGAACACGCTTTCCCCGACTGCGATAGTTTTTGTCCGCCATTTTGAAAATGAGATGCCGCTGACAATTAATCACGGACGTGAAATGTCCATTATTTCTGGCAAAGTTTTGTACTGGTAAATTACAAAGTGGCGAAAAAGAAAGTGACTTTTTCGCCCGATTTGTTTACTAGTATATTAAAACTATTTTTTGTACTGGTAAATGACAAACTGGCGGAAAAGGGTGAAAAGGCTCAAATGGCCTTTTTTTTGTTAAGGCCGGGAAATCGGACAAACAAAAAATCTATTTATGACCAAAATCTTCGATATTCTCTACTCTATTTATGACCTTACCCTTAAATCGAACCCCTGTTTCAGAGCTGCGTTATAATTAGTTCCTTAGTTCCGACCAGACCGTAGACATAAATGTGAAGGGCTTTTGTTGATTTTCTTTTTGATAATGTGGCGAAAAAGTGACTTTTTAGAAACATGCCCATATCAAGGCTACAGTGCAAAAACCATACCCTATATTTTATGACCAAAATGGCCAACGTTGGCTAAAATCGACACCCTATTTATGACCAAAACGGCTGAAAAACCATTCCCTTTGAGACCGCGCATACCTATTTGTTTGATATCACGTGTATTGAAGTGCCAGGATATTTGCCGCCATTTCAGCGCAACACCGCAGAAATGTGCTCAGCATGTGCTGCGCTGCGGTTTCTGGATAGACTTTTTTCTTCCATAAAACCAACTGAAAGGCTGACCGGACGGCTAAAACTGTAAAATTCAATATTTCGGTTAGACATGACTTCCTCCACCCGATTGGTTGAGCTACTCTTGTGGTTAGATAAACCAAAGCTAAACCCTATGACATGGTTCGAGAAACGTCATGGGTAATTTTTTTGTTCTCAGTTTTTGATGTATCTATAGTGATTTCCCATGGGCGAATAATGTTTAATCAAATGTTATCTTTGTTCATGTTTGATCACCAAACATTTCCCGAGTGGACAGGGCTTAATATCTACTATCTCGTAATTTTTAAGGTGAGATCACATTTTCCAGTACAGTAAAGTACAATAAAATCTGCAATCAGCGGACCCCATATTAAGCGCTGCAACTCTCAAAACCTATTTATGAAACGAACACGACTTTACTAAGCAGACGGCTTTGTTATCGTGGGTGTCCATAATAACAAATCTTGTGGTTTCCCTGAGAATTTTAAGTTTCCGAGTTTTTTCACCGCATGACGCCAAGATGACCGCGTCAAAGCGGTCACGCATGTTAACGAAAAAAACCCGGTCAGTGATTTTTAGAAATCTGAACAGTTAATGAATAAAGAGAAGTATTTCTGCTAATGCTTACGGGTTTATGAAGCTGAACTATCAGACGTAAATTTCAGATGTTTTCATTGTTTTCCTTCCTACATATTTATACCCTTCCGCGGGACACAAAATAAGCACTTATCTGAATATTTTCTAAGATTTTGACGGATAACTCTATTTAACAATTAGATTATGAGCTCGAGATTTCTATGAGGTGATAGTTGATGAGGCCGAAGGCCGAATCAACTATCGCCTCATAGAAATCGAGAGCGAATAATCTAATTGTTTTAGTAGAATTCTAACTGAAATTAACAAAAATAACAGTTTCCTATGATTTTTTCCACGCATTATTGGACTTTACGCTTAGACAAAGTTGCACGTATTGAACTGTCCTTGGCAAATTTGCAGTTGTTTACGCGCGTACCCGCTTTCTCAATATTTTCAAGTTTTTCAAGTCAAGAAACCGTCAATGTGCTTCTTTTAGCTTTCTCAGGAATTTAATTACATGTTTACATCTAAATTTCCTTCCAAAACCTCGGAAAAATTATAACAACATCGCATTTCGAGGACGACCGGCAGCCAACTGCACTCTAATGGCTGATAGTATACGAGTAGCTCAGCCAATCAGATTGCAGCATTTGCATTAGTATACTAGTAGAATTCTACTAATACAGAATACTGCACAGACCTGCAGAGACTCGCACAAGTACATTTCAATGTCTGCCAGATAATTAAATAAAGCCGCTCTTTTTACTTTTTCTCGCTACATCAACATTAAGTTTTTTATTACTTATAGCTTTATTCTATGTTTTGTTTTGTGTTTTTCGCCACTTTGTTATTTACCAGTATAAAAAATAGTTATAATAAACTAGTAAACAAATCGGGCCAAAAAGTCAATTTCCTTTTCGCCACTTTGTCATTTACCAGTATAAAAAAGAGTTTTAATATACTAGTAAACAAATAGGGCGAAAAAGTCACTTTCTTTTTCGCCAGTTTGTCATTTGCCAGTATGAAAATGGTTTTAATATACTAGTAAACAAATCGGGCCAAAAAGTCAATTTCCTTTTCGCCACTTTGTCATTTACCAGTATAAAAAAGAGTTTTAATATACTAGTAAACAAATAGGGCCAAAAAGTCACTTTCTTTTTCGCCAGTTTGTCATTT
>JAHPZR010026568.1:15000-20000 GCA_019787425.1 Platygyra sinensis
AGATCATCATCTGTTTAAAACCCCTTAGTTGCGCTGGTATATAATAACTCTACTAAGAAAAAAAGTGAAGTTTTTCTAATTGCCAGTGCTCGACAATAATGTGTCAAAATAAAGTTGCCTTCTTATTGGTTTCACCAGATGGAGAAAATCGTCACTTTGTCATTTCTGTTCCTTGCCTGTGGTAGGTATTCTATGTATGAACTTGTACTAGTTTTTAGACATGGTTGTACCACTGAGGTCATAATTTGGCAAAGTTAGGACAATTTTGACCCTTGAAGCTAAGGTTGCAATATTGCTAGACAGCCCGAGTTTACAAGAAAACTGCAGCCGTTGGTCTACGTCATCTCTTGCATCAAAGTTTGTAAATTTATAATTGGAATTTAATTTTATCATTTTCTCTCAGTTTTGTCGTGCAGCCCCCTTGAGTAAGGTGGTATTTTAATTTTGAAGGCCCCAGTTGTTTTCTTTTTTAGACTGATTTCTTTTATATTTATCCTTTAAAATGAAGCTTTAGATTAAATAGATTTTACAAATGACAAACATAGGAGAGAAGGAAAAATTGCTTGAAATGTGTCTGCAAATGAATGGAGATTGGAAAGATTTGCACAGTGGAAGCGTGTTTAAACTGTCACCAGCAAGTGTTAGCAGTATCGGCAGGGTAGGGTCAAACCTCATGACTGGTGTAAACTGAGTGACTTTTTAACAGGTATATCACAGTAACACTCCAAAACAACTGCTATTTAATAAATGTCTAGAATGCAGCTTTAATTTCAAGAAAAATTGACAGTAGCTACCTGTGTGGAAAATATTCACAATATTAATGGAAAGATGAAGATAGCTGGTTTGAGTGTGGCTATAGGAACAGCTAGAAATTACAAAATATTACACAGGTTGAGATTCTAGAATGTGGAAGTTGACTGTGTCAACTGAGTGATTGAAGTAACAGGGTTTTCATTCAAGAAAACGTTTAGGCATTGCTTTGGGACAAAAAAATAGCCTAAAAAAGAGGGGTGACCAATAGGGTGGGGTTCCACTGAATATGCTGGTATGGTGTACAAAATTCTAACAGATTGTTTTTTTTATTTCTTGCATAGTTGTGCTCAAGACATCTGTGCAAGCTACCACATCTGTGCAAGCTACCACATCTGTGCAAGCTACCACATCTGTGCAAGCTACCACATCTGTTATGCCTATGCAATCCAGTAAGTTATGCAATAAAATGGATCTCTAAAACCTTAATTTATTACTGATTGTGGTTCAAGAAAACTGCCTTATCTAGAGATATCCATTAATTTCCGTATCATTTGACTTTCCTTTTAAATTTCAGGAATTTTGGCTGAATGGTCCTCTTCTTCAGAAATAATTTAACATTTTCTGAATATTTTGGGAACTTTGCCAAGAATTTCCATCCCATTTGTCCCCCAATTTGACCCCATTTTAGCATTTGTGAAATATTTAGTTTAATGGCAAGCTCCCATTCTGTTGAGTTCTTTAGCAAGACAATTTACTCTAACAATGCCTTTCTCTACCCAGGTTCTCAAATGGGTACTGGTGACTCCATGCTCAGGATAACCCTTGGGAAGGCTAGCATCCCATCCAGACGGGGGCGGGGGGGAGTAGAAATACTACTAATTATTTCATGTACATCATGTACGTCTAGATGGGCCACTTGGCTCATGTATTCCATGCTCATATTTTTGTTCTTGGATTGAAGATCGAACAGTTCATGCTAATGAGGCAGATGTTGAAAGAAAAAGGCAAACCAAAAAGATTCTCCTGAAAAAAGCCCAGCTTCTGCTATTACAGAATAAGCAACTTAATGCTAGCCAACTTGACTAATCATTATTTTTGTTGTTCTTTCCCATAGGTATGGCAGTTAATGCTACAGAAGGTGAGCTAAATGTATTTTTGACATTTGAATGATACTGAATGCGTGCCTGTTAATTTGTATCAACACATTCTGCCAGTTCTACAGTTCTTAGCATGACCTTTTTAAGTGGTACAAAAAACTGTGCTTTTTTCTAGTTCTCCTTCTAGTTGGTTTTGCATGAGGAGCTAGAGATACCCATATTGTACTGTTAGTAAAAGCAGTTCTTAACAATTAGACCACTTTCATAAATATGGCCAAATTTGACAAGCAATTGGTTTGGAAACATACTTAAGGTCGTTCAACATGGTGTTATTTAATATGCAATGATGCATTGCTATGAGATTCTGCAAGATTACTACCGAAACTGGCAGACCGCGAATTCAAAGACAAGAGTGACAGTTGATTGTAGCGCCAAACGTCAACGATTTCGGTCACGTGGCTTTATTTGTCAAATCGAAAAGATGAACGCACGTGGTCACATTCCTTTCTCCTTGCTGACTTCGCCGGTACAGCTTGTTGTTCGCACTTCGGAGTTTCGGAGTCAACCATTTTCGTGGATGCCCCAAATACTTCAACTGAAAGTTTTCTTTTACATTCCGCAATGATGGATTTCCCGCGAATTAGAGTTCGCCTTTTGCAGTTTACAGAATACGTCATTGTTAAATCACGCAGTGGAATGTGACCACATGCGTTCACCTTTTTCTCGTGAGAAACAAAGCCACGTGACCAGAATCGTAGACGTTTGCCGCCGAAGTCAACCGCCACGCTTGTCTCTGAATTCGCGGTCTACCTGTTTCGTTAGTAACTTTTCCCAGTGAAGGCTCCACTAAGGAAAAATGCAAAATTGGTTGACTGGTTTGGATTTTGAAAGTTACATTGTTATTAGAAATGATTTTCTTTTCAACTTCACTTGCAGTCATGATGCCAGAAATGTCATCGTCTGTTGGTAAGTCATTCATGTTGTGGTGAAATAACAGTTTGAAATCATCAAGTCAAGGATCTAGGAAGCACTTGTGAGGCGATTGCTTGGCTTTTTCAAGCCAGGTTGAGGACAAGTAGTGGAAAATAGTTAATACCTTGTCTATACAGACAAGCAGGGCTGAAGATTTAGCGGCTTTCTGATCTGAAACATTCAGGAGTTCAAATAGTCAAACACTTTAAAGGATCTGCGTCACTTTTAAATAGCTTAAATTTTCAATTTCGTTGTTTGCAATCCATGTCAGTCTTCGTGGTCCTGAACCATCCTTGTTCCCTTATGGTTTGTTATTATGTGTTATTGTTTTCCCATCTTTCTAATGTATTATTGTCAGGTTTCCTTCAATTTAAAGGTAATTTTGTCGATGGTCAAAATAACTCAAAATATTGTGACGTAGCCCCTTTAAAATATAGTCAAACCTTTGCAGGTTTCCCAGAAAATATTCCATATGTGTGCTATTTTCAGGGAAACCCCCACAAACATTTTATCAATAGAAAGGTTATAAAATGTAAAATTAAATGAAATGTTTGTGAGTTTTGCCAACATTTTTCCTAAAGAGGCAAAAGCCATTAACACCAAAACCTTTGTCTGAAAACTAGGCAAATTAATCGGTTATCAAATAATAGTGCAGAAGAACTGGGCAGAGTTAATCACAAAGCATAAATCTCTCAAAGTGTGTCAGCAGTTTCTTTTATTTCCATTGGTTGTCTTTTTATATATCTGTCAAGTTCCACTGTACAAAGATTTGCAAAACATGTTGCTTTTGGGGCCTCCACAAGAAGAATATTTAAAATTAAAGAAGCCAGTGGCGCACTGTTTCTTTACATCTATTAGTGAATGTTCTGGCGGCCTATTTTAGCCTGCGTGGCAGGCCGTAGAAAGGGAGGGAGGAAAGTCAAAATTAGCGCGGAAGAGAGAAGGTATCCCCTACCGCGATCCTCATGCGTCTGATCTTCTTGCGCTTCACACGCTCGTCTTTCCCTTTTCCCTCCCCTTCGCAGGCTAGGCCTATTTTTGCATGGAAAACCTTTGATTATATATACCCGGCCTACTAATTCATTTAAAGAGGAGGGATTGTCTCGAAAAACGAGTGAGAGTTTTTGCCTTAACACAGGGAGCCCTCGCATCCGTTTAGAGGGTCGATTTTAGAATATGAAAAAAAAGATCAAATTTATTTTATCGCGCGTTATGTGTTTTGTGGCCGCCATTTTGAATTTGTAATATGCGCGCGGTCTGCTAATGCGAGGTCTGGAACTAAGATAACGGAAGTCTGGGACTCGCAAATTTCTCGGAGGATCCGAATACTCACCGAAAATAATAAAGTGACAAGGGATGAAACTTCTCACTTTTTTCGTCGCATGTCTCTGCCAGTTGGGGGAAACGGAAGTAAGATGTGAAGAAGAGACCGGAAGTCAAAATGCGGATTTCTTGACGCGCATACACAGCGTTGCAACGAGGTGGACCAATGGTTTCCTTTTGATTAGAAATCGTTTATTTAATAAACTAGTAATAGTTCTCACTAAATCTGCCCCCGCTTCTATTTTATTCGTCAAGGGTATAAAATTCTTATAAAAAATTCCACTGCGTATGAGGAAATTATTATTTATTGTATATATAGCGAGAATTTTAGGCAATAAACCTTGCAAATCGAATTCTATATGTGCTATATTTCACCGGTGAAAAAAGCGATACGTCCAATCAGGTTTGCGTATAGCGTTCTTCACATGTGAAAAATATAACCAATCACCGTTCATGATAGAATCACTAAGCCAATCAGAGCTAAGCACTCTAATGGCTTCCGAGAAGCGCGGGCTTGAAATCAGCGTCCGCTTGAAGTTTGTGTCACAATAACATGGCTTCGGTTCCCGTTTTACTTCACTTTCGGAAAAACAGCAATGGAATATATCTACCAAATATCTTGAGCGCTAGAACTTCAGTTTGAGAATCAATGGCCATTCAAGAAACCGAGGAAGTAAAACTTAACATCAAAAAGCCAACAACATTCAAGGAGGAACATTCAAATTTAAACAGTGTAAGTCAACAATGTCCGAATTTGTCTTTGCACAGCGCGAAACGTCGCCATGACATGATTGAATCTGACAGTAATTATGGACAAACAAAAAGATTTCTCACTATGTATTTACGAATTCTCCC
>JAHPZR010026568.1:22500-37359 GCA_019787425.1 Platygyra sinensis
GGCCAGCCAAACGACTACCAGCACTTTCTTTTGACAGTGAGTCAAACCGCTAGAGCCAAACGAACGGCGACATAATTTTTAAGCTGGTCTGAATCGCAGGACCGAAAAAGTCGTCGATTAACGAAAACCTCGCCGTCTCAAATCACAAAATTACCTTACAGTTGATTGACATTAGCAAAATTTTTTCCTACAATTAATATCTGCCTCATGTTGTTAGGAGGAAGAAATTTCTTAACATAACAGTCGTGAAATTCCTGAATTTTTCCAAATTAAAAGTTCTTGAACTCTTCCCGCCACTGTGACGTCATGAAGCAGATCTGGCCTTGGCCTTGACCTTGACCTTGGCCTTGGCCTTGTGGCAGTATTCTATTTCCGGAATACAATCACCACACTTCCGGTATAAAAAACTGACCAATCAGAACAAACAACATTATCACTTCCGCTTCGAATCTGTCAATCAACTTGTACTATTTCTGACTTCCGTGGCTCCCAACTGGCAGAGACATAGCGCGAAAGCGAGTAGTTTAAAACAACGCCAAAATATCGCATACTTTCTGGTTGTTTGGGCTAGATGAGATTAGATATATTTAGCCTAATCCTTCTTCTTCTCACAGAGCAATTTTCGGCAAATTACGATGTAAAGTTACCCTCGAAGTAATGCGAAATTCGAAACGCTGTGATTTAAGTTTCATCCCTTGTCACTTTATTAGATCTCCGAGCAGCAATCTTGGACAAAATAAATGAGAAATTAAGACCACCCCTCCCCCCATTTCAATGGTGGAAAAAATGGCGCGCTTTGGTTAGACCGCGAGTTCATCATTGATTCGGGGGGAGGGGTGGTCTTATTTCTCATTTTATTCTGTGCAAGATTGTCCGAGGTCCACACTGGCGTTACCAGAGGTTATGTATACTATATAATTCGTTATCCAGAAGAAAATAGCTGCCGTCGCACGTTCAAGAACTGCGAAAAAAAATCCAACAGAATAACAAGTGAACCCTCACGTGCGTGATTGATGATAATGAATTCATAGTACGGGATGTTTTAACTGTAGGTCATGAACTGTATTGATGCCAAATTAAATATGTATAAATGCGTGTTCATGAGCAGTTATTGGTAAAAAAATTTATTTCTTTAACGAAGTCAGATAAATATTCTATTGTTCTCAGCTCGCGGAAAATTACAATAACCAATACATACATCTACTTGAGGTCGACAACTTCTTTTCGCAAAATATTATTATGGAACTCAGTGTTACTTATTTCATGTAAATACACTATGTGTATCCGTTAATTCAGCAAAACTTCATAAGACCCCAGATTAAACACTGTATTTCAGCTGCATCATTAATTACCCTGTGTTTATAAAGAAAAAAACAACCACAAAAATTCCCTGAAAATTAGCAACTCATATTTTATTATGCGATAGGCCAAAGGACCAATGTAACAAATCTAAACAAGTTAACCGACCAGGATTAACGGAGGAAAAAAAAAAATTAGCAGACCAAACCGCGGTCTTGAACTGAGGGTCCTTCGCGCTACATCACTGCGCCATTCAGCTTCATGTCCTGGTGTTAATTTAGAGCTCTTAGCTTTGTCAGGCGAAGACTACAGAGATTTGCTAACTGCATTTTTTTTATTGCTGTGCAATTGTTTTCTTTGGTACAAGAGAATGTTTTACGATTTCCATCTATTAACAAATAAATTGGGACGGTTTACAGACTGATACCGTCGATTTTCTACGGTTTAGCACGGTTTTGCGGCAAAAATTAAAATAATATCCAGAGATAACTCTTTATTTAAACGATGGCCAGAATCGCAAAAAACCGTTTTTAATCATCAGAAACAAATTATAAATCGTTTGAAATATATCGTGAACCGTCACTAAAACGTGTATAAGTATCATTTTTACGATAACTGCAGAAATTCACGCGCGCTCATTGGTTAAATTTTATTGTCCATATGCGGACAGACAGATAAATTTGAAATTCATGCGACGCGTCAGCCAGCGAGAGCGGGCAATTCGACAATTTGTTATCGTAAAAAACAAATTGACGTCAGTTTTTAATGCGTCTGTCCTGTTATTGACAATGAATTTCGTCATAACATTGTCAAAGTAGTCTACGGATCCACTCGGCTATCGCCTCGTGGATCCACAGCTACTTTGACAATGTTATGACGAAATTCATGATCAATAACAGGACAGACGCATAAAAAACTGACGTCAATTTGTTAATTTGAACATGTTCAACGGACGACAAAGAAATGTCTAATACTTAAGTCTTTCACCATTATTTCGTATTATGTCGACTATGCCAGGATTTATAGATTCTATAGTTTTGTTGATCAGCTGATGAGAAATATCATAGATTGTTCTCCGCACTCTATCGCAGAACTCTTGATATGACTCACGTGTAATGCTCTGATCAATTGCATCTTTTTGCAACTTCCTAGATACAATGTGGAAAACGTTCTCAATCGGATTTAAGTCTGGACTTCGTGGCGGTATTTTTAAAAGTTCGGCGTGACAACGAGCCATAGCATCACAGGCTGATTTGCTGTTTTCTGAGGGATCCCCGTCTTGCAACCATAGTCGACTCAATCCTTTACCAGATCGTTCAAACATGGTGTCAAAATGTTGGTCAATAAAAGATGTAAAATATTGCGCATCCATTTTTTCGTATCTCTCACAAGTCAGTACGCCTTTACCGTGAGTTATTGCTACCATCATCTTGGCAACTTTTCCTCCCGTTCCAGCTTTACTCCCCTTAGCCAAGCACCCTTGTTTGAGACCTTCAGATTTTTTTCTCCACACTCTCCCTTTGGGAGCTCGCGCTTGGTCCATGGGGTTCGTCTTGTAAACGAAGGAGACTCTGATCTAAGTAAAACGCTAGATTGTCGGTCCAAACAGTCGGTGGATAATTTTCTTGCATCTTTCGAGCAAATTCTATTCTTTTCGCCTTGTCCGTTTCACTCATCAGTCCCGTTTTACGAGCCTGCAGGAAGAAGTAGCCCTTTCTGTTCAACAGGCGTCGGACAGTTCGATCACTCACATGGCGAATTCCTGTCCTGTCCATCAGACGCCGCGAAGTAAATGAGCCCTCTCGCTCTCTTAATTCTGCAATGCTTCCAAGAACCAATGCCCCATGATCAGGAGTAAGCTTTCTCTTTCTACCGCACAAATGTCTATTTTTCCCAGGCGCTTTGTCTTTTGCGGTTATTATGCGTTGGATACTTGCAGTCGAAACCTTGCAACATTCAGCGATCTCAGTTAATGTGAGATTTGTGGTAGCCTTGAAGCTTTTGTCTCCTCCGGTATTCTTCTTCTCGATGCCATGTTGATTATGGGTTCTCGAGTGCTTATATGATTCCTTATTATTCGCTGTCGTGTTTTGGAAAGTTGACGTTAGAAAAACCCTTTTATTTGGCCCGTATTGCCAAAAATACGCAACTTGTAATGCCTTATTTTAGATTCCTCTCTTAAGCTGTGACGCGCGTCACTGCGTCAGAGACTACTGCCTTATATCACGCCAAAAGTGTTGAATAATCCGCTCTTAATTACAGACACCATTGTCTTGTCACGTTGAACCCTTACGTACAATCTTGGACAAAATAAAGGAGAAATTAAGACCACCCCTCCCCCCATTTCAATGATGGAAAAAATGGCGCGCTTTGGTTAGACCGCGAGTTCATCATTGATTCGGGGGGAGGGGTGGTCTTATTTCTCATTTTATTCTGTCCAAGATTGAGGCTCCGAGCGATTTCCGTAATCTCGGTTCCAGACCTCGCACTAGCAGACCGCGCAATTTACCGCGCGCGGGTATGGCGGCCACAAAACACACAACACGCTTCATCTTTCACTCATATTCTAAACGGATGTGAGGGCTCCCTGTGCCTTAAGATGTGTATGAACATGTTGCACCTTCCGAGAGGGATATGTCAAAAAGCTGCCAGCCAATGAAATAACTGAACCAATTGTATTCACCGTGGAGCTTTGCAGAAAGAGATAGTGCTACAGTCATGTTTTAGGCGCATGCATAAGGAAAGCGTAAGGGAGCGATTGCTGAAACTTGATTCCAAGGAGGCAATCGTAAAGGACATGAAATCTCTCCCCAAAAATCTCGAATGTGTTTTAATATTTCATTTTCATTTTTTAGAAAATGTTATGTAAAATAATGAGCTCTGATTTGGCTGAAAAAAGAAAACTTGGCCAAAGAAGCCCACCAAAGGTTTGAAGTAAACTTGAAAGGGTTTGCCAGGTATTAGTGTGAAGTCTTATAGCAAAATCAAATGATTGAAATACAAAAATGCTTGCAGCTTCCCAAATAAAGTTGCTGATACAAATGTGAAGACGGAAAATTAGACCCTCTCTTGACTTTACACTAAGCCAAATATGGTCAAGCAGGTTGTTTATTGTCAATCTAGAACCCAAGGCATAGCCAATTGAATTTTGCATAGCAGCCAGGCTTGTAGTTAAAAAGAACCCCCCTTATGTAGTTATTAACATTGTATATATATTTTTTAGTTCCAGGACCTAATAAAAACGCCACTAAAGGTAAGGTGCATGTTCTGGTGTTTCTCCTACAAGTGCTGTTTCTAAAAAGGAATGTGTGCTATTATCATTTTTCTGGATATATAACCTGCGCAGCTTGGCAGGTTAAACAATTTTTTGAGTGTGAATGCACAGAGGAATAAAGCTGCCAAAATGAGTGTTAAGCTGAGTGCATTACCTGATGACAGGTTTTGTGATCGGAGCATAGACCCTGCTTCAGCTTTCAAGCTTAAGGTGGCTCCCTAGGGTATTTACGAACACCCTCGCTATAGAGTGCGAGCTAGAAAAGGAAACTTAGTTAATTTATCTTAAAGTTTTCCCTGTAGAGATTTACCAGTATGGATACTGTTGAAATAAGGCTTATTTTTTGGTTGTCAATTTTTGGATTAAGGCCGTTATCATGGCAAAATCTCATCTAATGACAGACAGATATATTCCTCATTTTGGCCTAGCCTAAACTCTTTAGTATCTACAGTTTCCTTCGGTGAAATTTTTTTATACTTTGCCACATCATGAAAATGTATTGCCTAAAATTTTGAATTGGTAAAAAGTTTTGGTACGCTCGCCGTGGCTGATTTCCGTTTCGTAAACGGTCGATACCATCATTGGTAACCAAGCCTTTCAGAATAAACGATGCCATATCTGCTTTAGTTTAGGCCCGGACAAGGTAGAAACTTGTTATAATTTGTTGATGGAGTAACATGCACTCACCAAATGCTTAATTGTTCATATTCACACTGGTTTGCTTGCGGTTAGCTCTTATTTGATTTTTGGGGCAACTCTATTATTAATGTTTAAGAATGTCAGGTCTTATAATTAAATTTTGGGGATATTTGGCGGATCAACCAGGTAGTGTAGTGGTATAAGAGGGATGTCAGGAGACAGACGTTTCGGGTTCGATACAAGGTGGTTACTTAATTTAGTAGAGAAAAATTCGTTCACGGCTAAAAAATATTTCTAAGTGTCGCGAAAATGGCATCGACCGTTTACGAAACGGAAATTTGCCTCGCCGTGACTGTCAAATTTGTATTAGAGCACACTAGCTCGATAAAAAAGAGGCTTTGTACGCCCTCTGATTGAGTTTATAGTGATTATGTAGAAGTGGTTTTGTTATTTGTTTTTTATATGGCACGCTGGCCGATCCTGTCAAGGCAATTGAATGTTTTGGCAAGCCAGCTGTTACTGTGGCACTACCACTCGCCGTTTTCGAGCTGATCTCGATAACTGCGTCGCTGGGCGATTTTTCAGCCTGCTAGTTGTTAGATTTGTGACACTCTGGCTCCCAACAATACTAAATTAAGGTACATGCAAGAAGACAGCGCTCACGAGTGAATATCTAATCATTTGTACTCACCTTTTCCTACCCAGTAGCCTACACAAGTACCGCAATGCCATTGGATCACTCGTGAGTCGAAAACAATCACGGATGACGTCACTCTTACGTTACACGACATCACCTTACATTCATTCCAGATTTCATCTCCCTGTACCACAATCAACTCACGCACAAGGCTTTATAATGCTGCCGCCTCGCCAGCCTCGCGTCTTCGCTCGGCTGGCTCGTTGGCAATTAGCTCTGACAGATTTTAACAAAAATAAGGTATTTTATAGGAAATGTATGTGGTTACAAACTCCGAAAATTTAAAAAAAATTCATTCAAGGAAACGCGAGAAAATTTACTTTCAGTTTTGCTTTTTGTGCTCATGCTGACGTCATGAAAAATCGAAAAACACTGATGTTTTCCTTTGAGCACGTGCAGATTACTTGAGCTTTCATCATCAGCGCGCGTGCAATGGTAAAACTATAGAGAGCCACCAGTCACTAATTGGCAGACTCGTGGGAATGTTGCAATTCTTCATGACTAACTGCTAATTTCCTCTCTTTCTTATTTTTTTCAGCCCCTCCCACTGAGGAGACAACACCAAGTGAGTGACAAATTTTTTTGACAGCCTCATCTTTGTTTTTCTTTACATGCAAGGAAATAACTGTGGAGCTACTGTAGATACTTGAAGGAAAACAACTTGAAGTAAAGCAAGGGCATTTTGTTTTCTTCAGCATGCAATATCAATGATTTGGATGGCATCAAATGGCAGAGGCTAAGATTCCTTCAACTTGTCATTTCCAGCAGACTGTTTTAAGAAATGCTGCAAACTTCTGAAGCAGTTTTTCCTGAAATAGACCCTTCTCCAAAATGGTGGCCGAAAATGCAAATAAGTCAAAATTGAAACGTATACCAGCACTAGAAAGAACACCTTAACTTTGGTAACCCTGCAAAGTTTCAGCATTTCAGGTCTAATAATAGCTGAGAAAATGTAAGTTGAAAATTGAAAAAATTAGAGACGTTTGTATGACTAGGGGTAAAAAACGAAGAAATGACAGAAGGGAGAAAAGCCAGCAGGGTAAGTAAATCAAAACCGGGCTCCCTCTTAGCTCAAGATCTGGATCTGCCACTGGCGTAAACCATGGAGCATATGCCTCAATCAACACATTTTTTGTTTTTAAGAGCTGATCTTTTGGATAAACATCGCACAGAGGTAGTGAGGTAGCAGGCAAGCGGATACTGAAGCTGGTAGTTTTATATTACCTATAAACATGATAGATAATCGGAAAAAAATTAGGTTGTTAAATTGCTGTACAAAGACTTAGTTTGGACGAGCTCAAAGAGTGCCTGTATACGTTACACGAAATACTTCTCTCTTGCAGAATTCTCGCCCGCAACATGCATATATGGCGTCCATCGCTAGCGGCATCGCAACGTAAAGGCCCGTTTACACAGGCGATTTTTGCGCGGCAACTCGATGCAATTTTTGTCGCGTTAAAGGTGCAACTTGAAAATTGCATGTGTAAACCAGGTGCGATTTTCAGTGCGATTTGTCGCCGCGATATCGCAGGGGTTTCGGACATGTTTGAAACTTGATGCAACTTTGCTGCGACAAAAATTGCATCGAGTTGCTGCGACAAAAGTCGCCTGTGTAAACGGGCCTTAAGTAGGCGTAATTTTAACAATTTTAGCCGAATCTTACGTTTGCACGAAGTATAAAACGTAAACATTAGCAGCCTGTTATAATTACTGCGTTTTGTTGCCGATACTAATTAACTCAAAAACCTTACTTACCTTCTTCAGCTTAAGTATCGATCGTACAATTAAGATTATCAAAACATGAGCCCAAAATGGGACACAGCTATTTTTTTTAATATCTGATTTTAACAACTTGCCGCTGAGAAATCTGAACACTGTTTGCTACAGTTTATAGTTTTTACAAGATGTGAAAACTTTGAATGCAGTAAGCTTGCTGGAAGTTTTAAAATTCAAGCATCAAAAAGGCGCTTGAATTTCTGAACTCAGTAAACTCTTGCTGAATTCGATCTTTTATATCTACTAAAAGTGTCGAGTCCAGGCAGGCATTTGTTATCAGCAGAGTGTCTTCGATTTCCAGTTTTTACAACCCGTAAAAACTGCAAATTTAGACCGAAACAGATTGTGTGAAATCTTGTTAAATCAAGGTACTTTAAAAGATTTCGTATTGTCTAGATACGTTGAATCTAAGACTTCACTTCTAAACACAACCACTTTCCTAGGATCTCCCTGTCTCTCTCACTCCAGGAGGGCGCGGGAAGATTAGTCTCCTTCGCAGATGTTTTTTTGAGAGGAGTGTTGCGTGACATCCCAAAAAACGGCTGCGGAGGAGACCACTGGAAGATGAGAGACCTGAGAACGAGGTTTAACCACAGGTCAATTTTTTGTTGTTCATTTCAGAGATCTAAGAAGTTTTACTTTCGTTGATGCTCTTTTATTTCTTTTCCAGTTCCTATAGCACGCATATGCGTCTTCTTCGTGCGCCGTTAACTCATAGCAGTGTGTCAGATGCTGGAGACCGTTGGCGACGAAAGACACAAGGCTGGAATAAGTTCACTTTATCGCAGATAACTGTTACAGGTCAATTTGTTCCTTAGGTCAATTTGTTTCAACCTAGGTCAATTTGTGCCAACCTAGGTGAATTTGTTTCAACCTAGGTCAATTTGTTTCAACCTAGGTCAATTGGTTTCAACCTAGGTCAATTTGTTTTCTAGGTAGGTCAATTTGATGTTACAGTAAGATTAATTTGTATATAGTTAGGGCAGAGGTACATGTACTGTAGTGTAATAATGGGTGAGTATGTCTGATTTGAATAATTTAAGGAAATTTATTACGACTACAATGTATATGTAATTAAAAAATAGTGGAACTTGCATCCAAGTGTCCATGGCTCACTGGTAAGGCATCAGGACATGAATCCAAAGGAAAACCAAAGGACTGTGGTTCAAGGCTCACAAGGTAAGCATTGAGGTAAAAAGAATATGGGCTGCAGTGTTGGGAGAGCAGGGAGGGAATAGTAGGTGAAGTAAGTAGAGTGGAGATGAAGAGAAGGAGGATGAAGAGAAGATGCGAAAAACATTTTTGTTTGCCGAAAAAAAAAAAAAACTCAAATTGGCCTAGGTTGAAACAACTTGACCTAGGTTGGAAAAAATTTAACCTGAATTTAAATTTGACCAGTAACATAACCAGTTTGAGAGTACCTGTTCTCATCTGGTTTCCTGAGTGTGGTTTTTCCCACTTTTAACTCTCGCCCCACCCTGTTAAAAATCTATGCACCTAAATAGTTTTCTTCTAATTTACCAATTGAGGCGCAGTGGGCTCACGATTACTGAGCTCGACTCCGGATCGAGCGGTACTGGCCTGGTTCGAGCCCTGGCTGAGGACATCGTGTTGTGTTCTTGGGCGAGACACTAAACTCTCACAGTGGCTCTTAAATGGGTACCGGCAAATTTAATACAGGGGGTAACAGTGCGGTGGACCTGCATCCTATCCGGGGGGAAGTAGAATTACTCCTAATCGCTTGATGTTACAGAAACCGGAGATACGCTCCGGTCTGATAAGGGCCACTGTTGGCTAGTATGCTTATTTATGACTATTTCTCTGTTTTCTAGGAAGCTGGTCACCTTGTCAGTTATGGCTGTTGGGAGTCGCTTTTGGGTCGATTGAGATCGATAGGCTCAGCGGTTACTCCTTCGACATCTTGATCAAGGGACCTAGAGTTTGATCAAACTTTCTTAGTCACATAATATCCCATTCTCGTCCTCATAGCCCTTTTTGCTTCCCTTAGCCGGTGGGGCCTTGACACGAAAATTGATTCTCGTGCCAATACCCTACCGGCTAAAAGAAGCGAAAAGGGCTATGGGGACGAGAATAATAATATCTGCATCAATCTCGAGGTTGGCTGGGGTATTCCAGGACCTTCCAGGAGAAAACTCTAGTGGCCCTGATCAACAACCAACCGACCGATCTGATTTTTAGTTTTCCGTGTTTCTCACCTGCCTAGAAGCTCATAGAGCGACTTTTGTAGTGGAAATACTCAATGCAATCAATGACTAATCAATGTAATCAGGTAATCCATGACAGACTAATAGACGACTGAACATTTTGTGGCCTTTCGACCATTCATCAATTACTCAATGATCATCAACAATAATCAAGTACTAAAAACGTGATTAACCACTGAATACCCCTTAATAACTCATTGCTTTCATTAGTGTACAATTAATGATGGGAATCATTTCAGATGCGTAAATTTAAAATTTCAAGTCGTGACTATCAAGGAAAGCCCATCACAATACCTTTAACATCAATCTGAACCAGAGAACTAATTATAAGGCATGCCTTAGGGAAAATCGCAGATTTTGGTCTTAAATAGGGCAAGGGTTTTGGAAATAAGGCCGCGCATCGCCAACTACTTTTCTTTTAACAAATCTTTAAAATCATTCACCATTCCTGTTTGTTTGTCTGAGTCTTGTCTGAGTCATGACGTCACTCGCGCGCTTCGCTATTGACGAGCCACGTGTTTTTACTTTTTGTAACTAAGTAGCCTGCGAGCAGGCTCACCTTAGAGTCACGCGCAAGCGGCGAAGAGCAAAGCGTGCACTTGTACTTCAATTCTCGCCTGTGCTCCAACGTGAGCCTGCTCGCAGGCTAGTAACAAAGTAAAACGCATGAGACAGGTAAGGTCGAAATGTTTAATTCGCCAGACTCGGACAGAATCTTTTGACGTTTGGTTGCGTGTAAATTGCGTGACTTCATCATTGCTTTCCAGGTTATGGCATGACAAAAGTGCTTGTTACGCATGTGCAGCCCAGGGGAGAAAGAAAACCTGGCAGCGTTGGTGTCCTTTTGTCTAACGTGGAATGTAAGGTAAACGACACGAAATATCTCTAGTGGTGTAAATCCTTAATTGTTCAAGTTTCATGTGATTCTGATCACTGTATAAATTATATGATTGAGAGTTATTGAGTAAGTTACGAACGCGCGCGCCAGTTAATTTGCACTGTTGTGTAAATTAATAATTTACGATAAATTGGCCTGCTCTCAGCCAATCGCGAAGAAATAACTTTCTCAGTCATAAAACAATTGGCGTTCTCTATTAAAAACTCAAAATTTAGTCAGGTTAGAGTCTTCGAGTGCCAACATTCCGCTTCTAATGAAATTGTATTTTACAATGGATACGCACACAGATTGTAGACGTAACAACTGGTGCCGTGTTGGGTCCACATCAGGACGGAGAGATTTGTATCAAGGCACCCACAGTTATGAAAGGTAGCACTGCTTAACTTCTTTACTTTTATGAAGTAATTCGAACCCTCCACCTCAAGTTTATTTCTAGCGGCTTTAGCTACGCTTCACGTTCTTTGCTAGAGCCCGACAGGGGTAAATTTGCCCTGATACTGCGACAAAATTCAAATTGGAACCAAGCAAGGGGGAACTACTGACGAACTTCGTCAAAAACTCTAAACCCCTACACTTTTCACCTCTTCCCCGTCCCCACCCTGGCAAAAAGAGATATGTGCTGCAGCCTCGGCCTGGGGCCGCAGCAACCTTTACGAGCTTCAATGTTCTTTACGAGTTCCCACGTTCTCTCATCCAATACTCTTCCAATTGAAATGCGTATTTTCATTTCTAGTGTCCTCTTTTGTTTTCTCTCATAGGTTGTCTGAATAACCCCGAAGCTACTGCGGGCATGATCGATAGCGAAGGATGGGCACACACGAGAGATATTGGACATTATGATGAAGACGGAAATTTTTTCAAAGTAGACAGGCTAAAAGAACTCATCAAATACAACGCTTATCAGGTCACTACAAGACAGTTTGTTTTATTCCTTTAAGCAATACCACTTTCTTTCTCGTGTGAGGGGGTAGTGATGTGATGATCAACTTGGGAACTGAAGTCACTTAACCACCGACGAGTACAAATCTTGTGCAGCTTGATTTTCAGGATACCCTGCTGAGTTGGCTGCGATAGACTTGGATACTAACCATAAGACAACCGGTCAGTGGCTTGAAAACTGTATGATCCAGGATTAATCCACTTGTGTCTTCACCATCTACGAGTATATTACGAAGTCACAAAGTAACCACATGCTCCCAGTTGGCTTGATAGCTCAGTTGGTAGAGCACTGCAATGGTACCGCCGCGGTCACGGGTTTAAATTCCGTTAAAACCTGTATGATTTTTAGGCTTTCATATCTTTCTCCGCAGTTAATATATGATCTTTCGTAAGCACTTGTACTGTCATGTCCATTTTCACAGTTTTCGTGCTCCCTTAAAATCTGACGCTTCCCTTTTCTCTCCTTCCCAGGTCGCCCCGGCTGAGTTCGAAGCGTTGCTGATTTCTCATCTGAACATCGATGACGCTGCCGTAATTGGTGTCCCGGATGAGAAAAGCGGCGAGTTGCCGAAAGCGTTTCTGGTCCCCAAGGGAGATATCAGTCCAGAAGACGTTGTTGAGTTTGTAGCGGAGAGAGTTGCGCCCCACAAGAAAGAGGCGGCGTGGAATTTGTTGACAAGATTCCGAAGTCAGCAAGTGGCAAGATTTTACGGAAGGACTTAAGAAAGAGAGAACTTGAACGTAGTAAACAATCGTAGAGAATATTTCGCTGGATTTAAGCTCATTGTATGCAAAAATAGATGGAATGAGTGAAATAAATTGTGCGAGTTTCATATGTTGCTCGTGAATCTCGTTGAATTAGAGGCTATAGCCTAAAATTTATTTAGCTCTATCTCCATGGATGCTGTGATTCTCTCCTGGAATCACAACACCCCTAGAAATCTAGTGTTGATTCTAACCTTTAGTTCTTACAAGTCATGGCCTCATTCCTCGCAAGACCTCTCCCACATAGTTTCGGTCCAGGAAAGGACTAGACCAGGTCCGTATTGAAACATTTCCTTTGCTAAGTGTCTGTTCACACTGGACCGGTCCGGTACAGACCCACAATTTTGCAGTTTTTGAAACCTACTGCCTCCAGACGTGAGCTTACCTTTTAGCAAAAACGTTCCAATTGTCAATGTTAAAAGTAGTTTAATTTGTTATTTGTCGTGAAGTTTAAATCATATTTCAGAGAAATTTGTCTCGTTTCGTTTTGTTACAAATCCACACGTTTGTAGGCATTGCGGACCTATTTTCTTTTTTTTTACTTTATCATAAACTGTGCGCCATTAAGAACGTTGATAAGTGGGCCTTGGTTGCTAAAAAGAAGCACTTTACTTCGTAGATAGAGGATAGCAAATCGTTTTTTTCTTCTTCTATGTTTCACCAGGCGTAACTGTCTTTTGTGATTGTTTAAATTAAGACGTTTTGTTTGCCAAAAGTTAATCTCCACCTAAGTAAACATTTTCCGCTCCATGCGCGGTTACGTTATGCTGGGTTAATTTGTAATATCCAAGGCTCAGGATATTAATAATGGTAATAGGACTGAGTGGAGTCCAATTCGATCTGAAATCCTACGAGTGATAACGAAATGTTTATCACGAGTATGATAACAGACTGAATTGGACGACACGATGTCCTGTTACCGATTAATCATAACAATTACAATTTCCTACAAAGGTAAAAGTTTCATTTGAAGAAGACCTTTCAATAGTTATTTTTACATATCATAATTGAAAATATGGAGAATAGCTTGCAAAGTGGCTGTTAAGTTCTTTTCAAAACAGTTACTGGAGACTTTACCTCCCAATTTTACAAAGTCAGTGTCTTAAATTGACTTATTATAATGATTGTAATCAATTTTGTGATTGGTGGATTTAGTGGAGAGGACCTAAACTGATTGGCTCATGTAACTGTCCAATTGCAACTTTGCAAATTAATTAGAGCAAAATACAGCCGTTTATGCACCAATCACATTTTAGGAAATTGTAATTGTTATGATTAATGTTACAACGCGGGCGCAAACTTATGGAACATGCAACAGGACACTTCCAAAGACTGCGTAATAACGTTCCATTCATTCCAGAACAGATCAGATTTGCAAACAAGTAGAGACACATCACGGCTCTCTCAACAGTCTCATAACGCACGCATTTGCTGATTTAATTTTCCAAATTTGCACCTGAAAATTAGAGGTAAGAAAGGAGTTTGCCTAAGCGGTTTACAAATTGTTTTAGACATTATCAATGCATTTTTACATTTAATGGCGTCGCGTGGTTCTTTTCTGCATACCTATGTTGACATTAATGTCTTTGACCTCTGTAAGAAAGGATGAAGAGAAGGTGAGGTTCATGGGACTCCGAACTATAACAAGACACAGAACAGCGCACTGTGTTTTACGTTTTCAATAGCCTTCCTGTTCTCTTTTCCGGCAGAGTTTTACACGCGTTCTCTACTCAAACACCACACATTCCGAGGTTTTATAGCTCGACAGTGTTTCGCAAAAGTCCTGTCACGCTGGCGCTGATCGTCACGCAATCTTAAAGTAGTTGTTACAGAACCAATGCAAGAATAGCTACCTTCAAATTATTCTTTTGTTCGTATTCAAAACTGAGAGTGTTGCTAACCTCGTTCGGAATAACAAATTCTTTACAATTTTTATCTCAAAATCGAGGTTAGTGAGGATATTTTAAATACGGACAAACGAATAATACGAGAGGCAGCCATTTTTGCATAGGGTCTATATTTTTCGATTTCCTATTAGGTTTGAAGAAATGACGTTCAAAAGAATTTTCATTGTGACGTTCTTTATTCGTGTTTGCTGTAAGTATCCAAACCTTTATTTTTCTTAATTAGTGATTAAATGAACGAGCTTCAACACAGAACCGTAGACCCACTGGTAGCGACTGGTAACCAGCTATGTACGTATTCATTCTGCCACCCACAGCCGTTTGCTTGCGCTTGTGATTACTCTTTTGCTAGTCTCTACTGAGAGTAGTGTATAAATTGTTTAAATTTATTAAAATTATCAGACGATTTGGAGTGGAATTAAGTGCACTCTACATTAAAGGCA
>JAHPZR010026569.1:2500-27500 GCA_019787425.1 Platygyra sinensis
ACTGGTAAATGACAAAGTGGCGAAAAGGAAATTGACTTTTTGGCCCGATTTGTTTACTAGTATATTAAAACCATTTTCATACTGGCAAATGACAAACTGGCGAAAAAGAAAGTGACTTTTTCGCCCTATTTGTTTACTAGTATATTAAAACTCTTTTTTATACTGGTAAATGACAAAGTGGCGAAAAGGAAATTGACTTTTTGGCCCGATTTGTTTACTAGTTTATTATAACTATTTTTTATACTGGTAAATAACAAAGTGGCGAAAAACACAAAACAAAACATAGAATAAAGCTATAAGTAATAAAAAACTTAATGTTGATGTAGCGAGAAAAAGTAAAAAGAGCGGCTTTATTTAATTATCTGGCAGACATTGAAATGTACTTGTGCGAGTCTCTGCAGGTCTGTGCAGTATTCTGTATTAGTAGAATTCTACTAGTATACTAATGCAAATGCTGCAATCTGATTGGCTGAGCTACTCGTATACTATCAGCCATTAGAGTGCAGTTGGCTGCCGGTCGTCCTCGAAATGCGATGTTGTTATAATTTTTCCGAGGTTTTGGAAGGAAATTTAGATGTAAACATGTAATTAAATTCCTGAGAAAGCTAAAAGAAGCACATTGACGGTTTCTTGACTTGAAAAACTTGAAAATATTGAGAAAGCGGGTACGCGCGTAAACAACTGCAAATTTGCCAAGGACAGTTCAATACGTGCAACTTTGTCTAAGCGTAAAGTCCAATAATGCGTGGAAAAAATCATAGGAAACTGTTATTTTTGTTAATTTCAGTTAGAATTCTACTAAAACAATTAGATTATTCGCTCTCGATTTCTATGAGGCGATAGTTGATTCGGCCTTCGGCCTCATCAACTATCACCTCATAGAAATCTCGAGCTCATAATCTAATTGTTAAATAGAGTTATCCGTCAAAATCTTAGAAAATATTCAGATAAGTGCTTATTTTGTGTCCCGCGGAAGGGTATAAATATGTAGGAAGGAAAACAATGAAAACATCTGAAATTTACGTCTGATAGTTCAGCTTCATAAACCCGTAAGCATTAGCAGAAATACTTCTCTTTATTCATTAACTGTTCAGATTTCTAAAAATCACTGACCGGGTTTTTTTCGTTAACATGCGTGACCGCTTTGACGCGGTCATCTTGGCGTCATGCGGTGAAAAAACTCGGAAACTTAAAATTCTCAGGGAAACCACAAGATTTGTTATTATGGACACCCACGATAACAAAGCCGTCTGCTTAGTAAAGTCGTGTTCGTTTCATAAATAGGTTTTGAGAGTTGCAGCGCTTAATATGGGGTCCGCTGATTGCAGATTTTATTGTACTTTACTGTACTGGAAAATGTGATCTCACCTTAAAAATTACGAGATAGTAGATATTAAGCCCTGTCCACTCGGGAAATGTTTGGTGATCAAACATGAACAAAGATAACATTTGATTAAACATTATTCGCCCATGGGAAATCACTATAGATACATCAAAAACTGAGAACAAAAAAATTACCCATGACGTTTCTCGAACCATGTCATAGGGTTTAGCTTTGGTTTATCTAACCACAAGAGTAGCTCAACCAATCGGGTGGAGGAAGTCATGTCTAACCGAAATATTGAATTTTACAGTTTTAGCCGTCCGGTCAGCCTTTCAGTTGGTTTTATGGAAGAAAAAAGTCTATCCAGAAACCGCAGCGCAGCACATGCTGAGCACATTTCTGCGGTGTTGCGCTGAAATGGCGGCAAATATCCTGGCACTTCAATACACGTGATATCAAACAAATAGGTATGCGCGGTCTCAAAGGGAATGGTTTTTCAGCCGTTTTGGTCATAAATAGGGTGTCGATTTTAGCCAACGTTGGCCATTTTGGTCATAAAATATAGGGTATGGTTTTTGCACTGTAGCCTTGATATGGGCATGTTTCTAAAAAGTCACTTTTTCGCCACATTATCAAAAAGAAAATCAACAAAAGCCCTTCACATTTATGTCTACGGTCTGGTCGGAACTAAGGAACTAATTATAACGCAGCTCTGAAACAGGGGTTCGATTTAAGGGTAAGGTCATAAATAGAGTAGAGAATATCGAAGATTTTGGTCATAAATAGATTTTTTGTTTGTCCGATTTCCCGGCCTTAACAAAAAAAAGGCCATTTGAGCCTTTTCACCCTTTTCCGCCAGTTTGTCATTTACCAGTACAAAAAATAGTTTTAATATACTAGTAAACAAATCGGGCGAAAAAGTCACTTTCTTTTTCGCCACTTTGTAATTTACCAGTACAAAACTTTGCCAGAAATAATGGACATTTCACGTCCGTGATTAATTGTCAGCGGCATCTCATTTTCAAAATGGCGGACAAAAACTATCGCAGTCGGGGAAAGCGTGTTCCCTACGATATTTTAAATAATTTGAGCTCTGTGGATCTGTTTTACGAAGAAAAAAGCGAGAAAAAAGCATCTTCAAAAAAATTTTTAGGTATCTACCAGGGCGAGCGGCTGATAGCAAGGAAACAGGACGCAGATGTGCGTAAAACTTTATCTCACTAACACATACATTCAGCCCCGTAGCTTTGAATAAACGTATCATTAACGAAAGATGGTATCACTCCATCCTTTTAGGGAACCAAATTTCTTGTAAAATGGAAATTGTACAGCTCATTTGAGAATACCTGGGAAGCTATATACTTTGTGGGCCGGTGGGGGCCGGTGTGTTATAATTTTCCCGCGTTTTACTTCTATTAAAACCAAGCCTAGTATGCTAATCGAGGACTTTTAGAAGCCTGGAACCTAGTTTACAAACAAAATGGCGACTGGGTGAAGTTTGGGTTTGCGAAGCTTTTCCTTTTGCCAGTCCAACCAAAATGGGTCGTTCACAAATATGGCCTCCATTACAGGACTTTAGCTGGAAAACTGAGGGAAATAATGGCCTGTGGAAGTATTTTGCAGTACAGAAATCATCCATTTTATGGCTGTTTAGGAGGGATCTTACATCGTAGAAGTTATATCGAGTCGGGCAAATTTACTTCATTGAAGGGTTTATCCTCTAATCGACGAGCACTTCGCACGACTTCGGCAAGATTTTAAGACAATGTATGAAGAAATGGAGCGTACAACGAAGGATAAAAGTGGCAACTTCAGGAAGTAAGTAAACCTACTATAAATTAGCCGTTTTTAATCTAGATGAGAAGGTTACACAGTGCTTATCATGTTTCGAGTCGGGCACCGGAGACCCGTAAGCTCACAATCGATATATTTGAACAAGTTTCCTTTTCTCCATACATTTTCTTATACGATTTCACAGCCATTATGGCCTGAGTGCGCACGCGCAACCGCCATCTTGACCCAAATTTCTGGCAATGGGTGAATAGTTTTAATATACTAGTAAACAAATCGGGCGAAAAAGTCACTTTCTTTTTCGCCACTTTGTAATTTACCAGTACAAAAAATAGTTTTAATATACTAGTAAACAAATCGGGCGAAAAAGTCAATTTCTTTTTCGCCACTTTGTAATTTACCAGTACAAAAAATAGTTTTAATATACTAGTAAACAAATCGGGCCAAAAAGTCACTTTCTTTTTCGTCACTTTGTAATTTACCAGTACAAAAAATAGTTTTAATATACTAGTAAACAAATCGGGCGAAAAAGTCACTTTCTTTTTCGCCACTTTGTAATTTACCAGTACAAAAAATAGTTTTAATATACTAGTAAACAAATCGGGCGAAAAAGTCACTTTCTTTTTCGCCACTTTGTAATTTACCAGTACAAAAAATAGTTTTAATATACTAGTAAACAAATCGGGCGAAAAAGTCACTTTCTTTTTCGCCACTTTGTAATTTACCAGTATGAAAAATAGTTTTAATATACTGGTAAACAAATCGGGCGAAAAAGCTAGTTTCCTTTTCGCCACTTTGTCATTTACCAGTGTAAAAAATAGTTTTAATATACTAGTAAACAAATCGGGCCAAAAAGTCACTTTCTTTTTCGCCACTTTGTAATTTACGAGTATGAAAAATAGTTTTAATATACTAGTAAACAAATAGGGCGAAAAAGTCAATTTTTTTTTCGCCACTTTGTCATTTACCAGTATGAAAATGGTTTTAATATACTAGCAAACAAATCGGGCGAAAAAGTCACTTTCTTTTTCGCCACTTTGTCATTTACTAGTATAAAAAAAAGTTTTAATATACTAGTAAACAAATCGGGCGAAAAAGTGAATTTCCTTTTCGCCAGTTTCTCATTTACCAGTATATAGCAATATAAATTTATTTACTATAATTAGATATAAATTAACTGGTTAAGTTTTTTGCCAAAAAAAATTTATTAGTACTAATAAAGTTTTTTAAAAACTTTTTTAAAATATGAATTCCCTAAAATTGCGGCGCGCCCAGCAGCATTACAATTTCTGATGAGTTGTAACAACACCATGGTTTAACTATAAGGTAGTTGGTTTCAACCCTTCGGCCTCCGAAGCGAGTCAAGGTCATAACAGCAGTGAAAGGCAAATAGAAAATCACCAGTCAATCGGAACGAACTCTCGTAAAAAAATATAAGATTTACCCTCGCTTTCAGTGTTACGTGCATAGGCGACATCTTGGTTCATCTTTCGACACGCTATGTAACCTGGCCAAAATCAAAATGTTACCACAACGGACTGTTTTACGGTCGAACTCGACTTTTAGTGATAAAATATGGATTTATTTCTCATCAAACTAAGGTCAGGAGTATCAAGAAGTCATTCTGTGAGATAAATCGACTGTTTTGAATGTTTACATCGTTCGAATATTTACGCGTTACCACGGTTTTCGTTGATACGCGACTCTGGAAAACAAAACACCCGCGGAAACGTTTCAAACATTTCCGTCAGTCTTGCGTGTTATCGACAGATCGGATCACAGCCACTAGTGTGACCTTCAGACCTTCTTAACGTCATGCTAGCGGGCTGTGATTGGTGGATTTCGATCCGATCTATACACAACATGTGTGATTGACGGAAATTTTGGAAACGTTTCCGCTACTGTTTTGTTTTTGAAAGTCGCGTATCAACGATGGTAACGGCCTAATTCTACCGAAAGTCACCATTGAGCGGTTCATCGACTATACACAAATCGTTTAATTATCCTGTTAATCTGGAAATATGCAATGTTCACAAACTTCTTCAGCCATTTCAGGTCAGTAATTATCATTTATTTGTCCTGATTTCTTCCACTAATGATATGAAAAATTGCCTGTTTCACAGTTAAACAGCCGTTACATAGCATGTCGAAAGATGAACGAAGATGTCGCCTATGCACGTAACTCTGAAAGCGGGTTTAAAAGGCGTGCCCGCGCGAGTGAACCACGCTCGATTGTATCAATGTTGCATGCTAAAATAAAGCGCCTAACAATCATTACTTACTTTCTTTGTTCACACATAAAATTAAAAAAAAAATGTTTTTAAGCGTTACAATAACTCACCTTATAGAGTTAAGATTTTAGAACGACGAAGATCAAGCTTACAAATTGCTTCTATACAACGGACGACACAGCACCAACGCCTTCGAACGAGAGACTGCGAAAAGTAACCTCCTTGCTATTTGACTGAAGCCAAAAAGCATGTGACTTCCACGTGATCATTTAACTGCTTACGAAAGTGGATTAGAATCCACTCAAAGCGCGTGGCAGCGCGCGCGAGCCAGTGGGTTACGAAGAGGCACGCTGTTGTCGCGAAGACAGAGTTGTAGTAACGAACGATCAAGTAGACGACAAAGAGTTTCAATTCAATCCTGTATTCTAGAGTAAACGTCTAACAGAGTAATACAACTAAAGAACGGCCATGAAACATACCGAATCCATGTGTTTCACGCGTGTGTTACACGAGACTAGTGGAAAATAACAACCGCTGACCGCATTCGCAACGGTTACATAACAATGAACAATAAACAACAGTTTACGCGAGAAAGTGTCAAAAAGTGTCAAATTTATCAGTTTCTACTCTTAAGTCTCTTCGACAGCTGTGTAATAATTGTTGTTGTTGATATGAACTTTGATATCAGTCAGCTTCGGGTTTGCCGTCTCATGTGCCAGAAATAAAAACACGACCTGTGTTTATACTGTCGTTTGTGGTAAATTAAAGAAGAGGAAGTTAGTTTTTGCTCGTAGTAACCTCTTGGCTAGTCACGAACGGAGGTTAATGTTTGTATTTCAACGCCGGCATGACGACTGTGATTGGTTAAGATTTTGATTGACCATTGGAGACCATTGGCAGGGTGGTACACCTTAAAATTTGAAAATACATATATGTAGTTTGCCGAGGACATCGTTGTCTACTTAGCATAAAGTTACGCTCCTTGCAATATGGTTTTCATGGTTGGAAATAAATTTTAATGGCGACACGCATGGTTGATAAAGTTTTTCTTTCAATCATTCGTTTCGGCGAATATATAAAATATTTTAAAAACGGTCGCTTGAATGCGGGTGTCCGTCAGTAATCAACTTATGTTAATCAGCGTCAAATTTGCATCAGAACTTGTCCTTCTTTCATTCCTCAAACATTTGTAAGCGATATATCGATTTTTGACCTCGCTTGAGATCCTGATATTCCAAATCCAAAGATGACTTGTAGTGGTATTGGATTACGATGAAAACCCTGCTCGGTTGCACGTTAGCAATAATCAAAGGGCTCTTATGAGCCAACTCATTCATGCTCTTAGCCATGAAATGACTTAAGTGTTTCTTGTGTATTATAGCGTTTAACAGTGTTGGTGGTGCATCAATTAGCATCAAGCTTCTTCCTGACATGTATCTTAGCTATCAGCAGGCTTACAATTGACTGATTGGGTAAATGAATTATTTGCTGTACAGTAGATTAGGACAATATAGCATCATTCTTTATGTTTTGTTGTCAAGCATTTGTGTTCATTGTTTAGTAAATGTTGTCATCTAAATGAAGTGAAAGCCTCATTCACTGTTTGCTTGTTACAGTTTTTGTGTGATATTTTATTCGAAAAATGTAAGTGATTAGTGCAACATTTATCAGTACAACTTGAGAAAGCTTGTGTAACTGTTTTAAACATGTACCATATTACAAAAAAAAAACAAGTCTAGATGAAATTAAAGGTGGTGAGCTACAAATTGTACATCAGTTATCTGCTAGCTAAATGAGGTTGAAAGTGTGTAAGCTTGGTTTTCGAAGGAAAGCGTTGAAGTCTGATGAAGTCAGTTTGCCAAGACAATCCACCCTGAACTCAAAGTATTTATCATTTAAAGTTCTTGGGTTGTCATTGTCATTATTCATTTGACTGTATTATTGTTTATAATAATTACTTATTACTTTTTTTATTAAATAACTATTATGGGTAGCCAGGAATAATCCAGTAGATTAACTGCTGCCCCTGAAATTAAATAGATAAAAAAGATGAAGATATAAATAAAAATAATTCGGAAGATACCAGAAATAGGGCACATCCCTTTTTAGTAAACCCGGGCCTAGCAGGACAAGAGTCGTGAGTGAAAGGAAACACACTGCAGATAACTCTGATCAACTCTGTTTTCAACAACCTGAGATATTGAATAGTAAGTAAGTAAGTAAGTAAGTAAGTAAGTAGGTCGGTCGGTCGGTCGGTCGGTCGGTCGGTCGGTCGGTCGGTCGGTCGGTCGGTCGGTCGGTCGGTCGGTCGGTCGGTCGGTCGGTCGGTCGGTCGGTCGGTCGGTCGGTCGGTCGGTCGGTCGGTCGGTCGGTCGGTCGGTCGGTCGGTCGGTCGGTCGGTCGGTCGGTCGGTCGGTCGGTCGGTCGGTCGGTCGGTCGGTCGGTCGGTCGGTCGGTCGGTCGGTCGGTCGGTCGGTCGGTCGGTCGGTCGGTCGGTCGGTCGGTCGGTCGGTCGGTCGGTCGGTCGGTCGGTCGGTCGGTCGGTCGGTCGGTCGGTCGGTCGGTCGGTCGGTCGGTCGGTCGGTCGGTCGGTCGGTCGGTCGGTCGGTCGGTCGGTCGGTCGGTCGGTCGGTCGGTCGGTCGGTCGGTCGGTCGGTCGGTCGGTCGGTCGGTCGGTCGGTCGGTCGGTCGGTCGGTCGGTCGGTCGGTCGGTCGGTCGGTCGGTCGGTCGGTCGGTCGGTCAGTCCGTCAGTCAGTCAGTAAGTAAGAAAGTAAGTAAGTAAGTAAGAACTTTATTTAGGTGTCAAAAACCTTGTAGCCTGGGTGATACCCATACTAATTAGGGGACACAACAAAAAAAGAATGCTAACAGTAATAAAAGTAACAAGTATGTAGTATATAGATTATTTACCTGCATTTCAATCCCATTTGGGTGACTACAATAGTCACCAAGTGTTACACATTTTAAGATTGTCAGTTTTGGTATCATGGTTAGATTCATTAAACTTGATGTCTTGTTTTGCCTGATCGATCTGGGTCTACGCGTGTAACACACGAGCGACGATAATCAGCAACGAAGTACAGATTCCATTCCACTTTATGCATTTCAGGATATCATCTGTTACTGATAATATTATTATACGACTTAGGGCCATTATTATAAAGCAATAGTAGTCATCTGGCATTTCAGTGGAACTAGCAATTTCATAACGCTGTAAATAAGCTTTTAGTGAATGGAGCTTTATAGCAATTGTCACGCAGCGATCGTAACCCTGGCGAATATTTCTGGACTCTTAGTCTGAAACAGAATTTAGTTTAGTTCTGGGTCATTTCGATTTGACGTGTGGACTGTATGTTTTACTTAAAGCAAATTTAAACAATTAAAGAAAGCAATATTTACTCACCAGAAATCACAAACGATTGAAGTCAAAATCCACAATGGCTGCCTTCAATGAGCTGAGAAGACTCATTGAGCCCGTAATGACCGTAATGGAGGCCGACGAATCCGACGAATATCTCAAACCAGTTTGGGCTCCACAAAATCAAAAATTTTTCAACATTTTTATCCAAATTCACTCCATGTATCAACTAATACAGTATACATCCCATCTGGCGTGGACAACATTCGTAAAATATGGCTGCCTTCTTGGGCACGTAACACGAGATGGAGGGAAGGGTAGGTACGCGGGCTCATTGTCGGAGAAAAAAATATTTAAATTTATTTTTTTCTCAAGCATCTGAGCGGGCCGGATGCCTAAATCCTCGAATTTGATTGGCTAATCTGGCACACGTGACCGGTCCAGCTTTTTACGATACGGCCCACGGGCCGGATTTTTTCCCGCTTCCTGCACCACTGCCTAAATTCCGCTCCTAAAAGTTAGCGGTAATCGGCAATCTTTTGCCTTTTTTACCCATCCATCGACGATTAGTCACCATAAAGTTTATCTCCGGTCTCTTTAAAATGGCAAGGAAAGTCACTGTAAGTAAATTGAGTTGAGTGTTTTGAAGTTGTGAAAGTTTGCTTGGATGGTTGTTTGTAGCTTGGCGCTGTAATGGCGCTCAATCCTGTGTTCCCCTCGCCGTAGAATTTGAGTCAAATTCAGTCAAGTTTACGTTTCTGATCGTTGCAGTATTTAGGAGAATTTCTGTAGAATACACTTAACGAATTTCCTCGCTTTCTGCTATTCAATTTACGGTAGAAAAGTCTGATTTGAAGCGATTTTAAAAGTGACGACTGACAGACATTGTTTTTGTAGTAAAACTTCAAACTTCGCACGAAATTTCACATCGGAAAAACAATTTTGGTTAAATAAATGCAACTAACATAAAGTAGTTCGAAAACTATATCTTCTTTAATACATCTTTCTTTGCCTACTATCTGAATTATTCGCTCGTTGCCAAGATTTTTTACAAATCGTTAGTAGACGGCGCGTAAGCCGATTCAATGACAAGAGTTGCGTAAACAAACCCATTAGTACTCTGTAAAACCAATTTACTGCAGGAAAAAAATAAACATGTTATTTACCGGGCTAGGTCGGTCCGTATGGAAAAAACTGTGCCCTTGGTCTTGAGTACGGCCCTCGGCCTTCGGCCTCGGGCCGTACTCAAGACCTCGGGCACAGTTTTTTCCCATACGGACCTCCCGCCCGGTAAATAACATATATATATATCTACAGATATGTTTTGGTCTCATTTTATTCACTGAATGCCTACATTTACTACACAAATTTATTCTCTCGCGGTGTTTTGCAATCATCCAGAAAGTGCATCAATTAGGCTTGTCATGTTTGCTATTCGTGGCAAGTTAACTACTTGGTCAGCGGTTGCGCAAATCCAACTAATTTGTTACGTCACTTCCGCTATTTTTGCTAACGACGTCACATCCGTCTACGCAGATTTCTGCTATTGCCGTTTTCCCCTCTCTGCAAAAACTCATCCATTGCTTCGCAATGAATGAGTTAAAAACGTGGACAGATGTGGACAGAAAGTCAACACAGAGTTTATGCGGCGGAGCTCATCCAGGCAAGCATTTCACATACAACATAATTTTACACCTTACCGAGAGCCCATGGCTCCGGACCTAACATATCAAAATAATGATGAAATACAAATCTATGTCTCAGTCCAAAGTTCACTTCTTTGAAGTCACGCTAAAATTTAACTCGAAAAGATAAGTCGCTTTTAATAATTAAACGAGCAGTTCCCAAGATTTACCTATCTGAATGAGTAAAAAAGGTTTCCACAGATTTATACGGGATTTGCGTAACTTTTTCAGGGGTGAAACAAAATGGTTCATTGTTCAATACAAATCGTGACTTTTTTTTTCATTTTATCCGCCGCAATATATGAACGGTCAAAAACTGATGCCCTCGACACCGCAATGTTGAATTCTTGCTGAGCAGAGCAGGTTTTCTAGATAAACTTGTAATAGTTATCACTAACATAATGCGCGCGCCGGAATGTTGGTAGCTTGCGAGGAGGCCCTCGTGCGCTGGTACGCCGCCACAAGAAAACGCCCAGCCGGCCAGCCTTCGACTGAGCTAGATCTGGGGCTAGATGATTGACTAGAGTTTAGCGTGATTGTGGAGCACCATGCATCTCATACGGTTTATCACGATTCTCGAGAAAATTGGCCAATAGTACCGTATTATCTCAGTTCTACCGTACTCACTTGCATGAATACAACTCGAACTCGATTGTTTGTGATTTGCCTATGGTCTGTTCACTTTGATATAAACATTTCGTCCTGTGACGGACCAATATACATTGAAAGATCGAGTGTCACGGCTTCCATCGTCACGATCAACTCATCGTAGACCACTTTCGCTTTATTATTAATTCATTCGTGATTTTGTTCCTGAGTAAACAATTATTTTAAGGCTTTCTTGGTAATCTTGTGCATCAGAAATATGAGTTTTAGATATCGTGACACGTGGACCCGTTCCCGCCAAGCGTCCTTCTCCGGCCTATTAAATGGCGCCAAATACGTCTTGAAATTAATATCACATATAAGACAATGAAAAATTTGTATACCCGGAATGTTAGGTACGTGAACAATTACAACTGTAGTTTAGCTTTAAATACCCTTCATAGCTGGCGGTTTTTTATGCTCGACAATAGAACCGCCAAAATACCGCAAATGGTTCTTATGGCGACTACGGTACACGACTTCTATTCCCCAGTACTCATTAAAGGTGGTCATTTGAAATACTACTCCAGTGGAGCATGCAAATACTGGCCATCAATAAATCTGGTCTTTATTTGTATTTCCGTTCCGAATAGGTCTGTTGCCTTGTTGTTTCACGAAACCCTCTTCAAACGGCTAATTAATAAGGTCTTATATTAATTATCTTTGGCGAGTTAGGGGTTTTATCGCGCGCAATCAAGTGAAGCACTCTCAGATGCGTGTGTCGCGATTTTTGCTCTGCTCTGCTAAACTGCCTGTTTTATACCGGCTTTAAGTCTGCATTCAAGCATGGTAGCCCACCATCAGACTGGAGATTACTTCCAGTGTCAACAGCATAAAGCTAGAAAGCAATGAGGGCAATTTCTGTTCCGCATGGGCTGTGATCCTCGAAATTTTAAGTAATCGAAAACTCTTTTCTTTGGCCATAGAAATAACCACAGTTTGTTTGTTATTTCCTGTGATACTTCAAAGCCATGAAAGCGCGAACCCAAGCCAGCTACTAACCTGTATAACCTGTATATATACTCCATAATATTATTGGTTACCACCATGAGTGTATTCAGCTAGATTTATAAACTCCGCCCCAACTCTCCTCGAGTCTGGTCTTTGCTTCTCAGCCATTGGCGCTCCACATTAACGAAGATTCCAGCCTACGTAGCGTGGCGGTTTAAGCAATTTGAACGCGAGCGCACAAAACGAGCGGTATACAAGTAGTCCCTCTTTCGCTTAGTCCGTCGTGCGTGACGCGAGAGAAAAATAGCCGCGCAAAATCCTGGGTTTCGCGCGGCTTTTTTTTCTTGCGGTTCTCTTTCGGGTCACGCACGACGGACTAAGCGAAAGGTGGCGAAAGAAGTAGTCTAAACGAGCGCCGGAGCCGTAAGTTGTCTCTCTCCCAGGCTCCTCGCGGCTTTAACGCTAGTTATCTTGGCTCTCCCCGTTTTTCTACAAATCTTGGACAAAATAAAATGAGAAATAAAACCACTTCTCCCCGCCTCGAATCAATATAAATGATGAACTCGTGCTCCAATCAAAGCGTGCCATTTTCTCCTTCATTGACATGGGGGGTAGGTGTGGTCTTAATTTTGTCCAAAATTGTAGTTCGCTCAAATTGCTTAAAAACCACCAAGCTACGCAGGCTACAATCTTGGAATGTATAAAATGGAACAATTATCCCCCATCCCCCCCCCAAAGCAATGATAAAGGCGCGAAGCAAACGCGCCATTTTGGCATCATTGAAATGGGGGGAGGGGTGGTCCAGATATTCCATTTATATTGTCCAAGATTGTAGGAAGATTCCCGAACCTTGAACCATGCGCTTTTATACCAACCTTAAGCATACTTGAAATTCCGCAGAACTTCCCAGCCATATCTTAAAATACAGATGACAAAGAGCAGTTTACTCTACCTGAGAGCCCGTCAGAAACACCGGAAACATTCAAGAGCGAAGCCATGCAAGCTCGTGATAAGGTTAATTATGAGTGTTAACAAATGCATGGTGTTATAATTTTCATTTCAGCAAATAAAACATTATAATTTCTCCTGATTACACCCTGTAATTGTTTTTACAGTGGATTTCAATTTTTCAAACCTCGAAAATCGTTTCGAAAAAGCGAAGATGTGGAGAGATCGCTGATAAAATCAAAGTCCCACTGAAGACAGGGAAACGACTTTTGGGAGCAACTTCAGAATACCCGTCCACTCCATTTACATGTGTCGGTGTGCTTTGAAGAACGAGGAATATAACAATAGTTGCTATTCTTATTCAATGAGATGCTCGCGGAGCAAATAAACTAGTAAATAAACTTTAGTATTGATGGAGCAGACTGTTACGTGACTTATTAAAATTGAAACGAGCAAAAAACAACACTTGACAAGTGCGTTTGACTCTTTCAGTTTATAAGAATATGTTTGAGATCTAAACTTCACTTATTCATGTTAGTCTGAATTTCAGCCGTCAGACTATCATTCATGTCTGCTCTTCAGGATAATGTCTCTAGTACAGACAACTATTTATCAACCTCCCACCCAACTCTTTTAGATAATTTCGTGTCTTCAGTCCGGCCGTTATCTTCTTTAATTGTTAGCCTGCAAGCAGTGAGAATGGACCGATACCGAAACCAAGGTCAAATTGGAAAATATCGAAACTACCGGATCTAGTGAGAAATATCGGTTTGTGCCCTTCGGAGGGACACAAACATGGCGGCCGTTAAGTAACTGAAACTTTTGCTATTGAAACGAAAAAGTAGTGCTCCACAGATCTGTCACATTGACATAAATACTTCTTCTAGTGTAAGCACTGTTTAGTTAGCAAAAACTAAAGCGATAATTCATCTTTTAACCTACGCGACAGCCTTCTCGGGCCCGGGGGGACTTGCATATGAAAGGGTGGGATCCTTGTCGGAAATTTTGATCTGGTCGGGGTCCCCGCTCTTTCATATGCGAGTCCCCCCCGGGTTCTCGGAATGTCATTTCCATGTCACGCAACGCAAAAGCTTGGAAATTCAAACGTGCTCAATCACAATAAGAACCCTGTCGAGCTAAGGGACGGACCATTAGAAAAGTGATGGGGGGGGGGGAGGGGAAAAAAACAAAAAAAAATTCATGCAAGGGAAATTGCCAAGAAAAAAAATTCGTGCAAAGAAGAAGGTAAAGAAAAAAAGTTCATGCAGAAGGAAGGTCCAGGTCCGGTTGCTATGGCGTGACGTCATTTATCTGTTAGGTTGCTGTCATCGCAAGAATTTTGCGGTTCTATTGTGGTTTGCGATAATTGCTTTCAATAAAAGAAACTGTGTACTATAAGTAACCTGGTAATTTTCAGATATGATCTGGCCGCATAATTTATTTTTTTATAATAAATTTTCACAACGCGGGATTATTGTTCGCTTACACATAATAGAGACTTCGACTTCCAATGAACCCGTCATCGGTCATTGAAAACGGGCACAAAACGAGACTTGCCTCCCGAATTAGAAGATATGGTGTTTCTCCTGACGCATTTGTGCGAAATTGATCCAGTTTTCAGTCGAATTTTCCTCGTGGAGTTAAAGAAGGCGCGCTTGTTTTCCTTTCGCGGGAAGAACAACAAAGAAGCTGCCCCTGGATATACGTTTGGATTTGTTGTTGCGGCAAACCATTAAACAGTTGTTGAAAACCAAACAAAACCGACAACCGCGATTGGCTTGTACATGAATTCAATCACCTGAGAACGACAGAGAGAACCAAAAAGTGTCTTCAGCTAGCGCTAGCCGTGACCAACCTCGTAGAGCATCGAATCAAGACAACAAGACGAAGGTACCAAGTTATATCATTAGATTAATCTTTCATTTATATGATAATTAACTTACACGGATTGTCATGCTTTTAGATAGTATGGGGACTAGACAGGTACTAAAAATCACTGTTTTCATTTGTGAGTTAGACCCTATACTGAGTCCATCGTACAATAGTTTTCTGAAAGACAATTATTTCGGATACATAGAAAATCCGTATAGGTACATATTATAAATGCTCTCTGGTTTGCCCACGCAAACGTCCACGTAGAATTGACGTTGCCGAGGGTTAGAGGATATTTTCGGGTTCACCCAGGCTGAAGTCCATGCAACACAGTTGCTGATGAGTGCTTCAAGATATGTAACAAAATCGTCAAAGTTATTTTTCCGACGTGCGTGACGTACATTATAGGAACATGTTACATATCCTTTCAGGTTCACCCAGGCTGAAGTTCACGAGTAATTCGAGATATGTAACAAAATCGTGATAGAGATTTTTCCGTCGTGCGTGACATTATAGGAACATGTTACATATCCTTTCTGGTTCACCCAGGCTGAAGTCCATGCAATACAGTTGCTGAGTGCTTTGGGATATGTAACAAAATCGTCAAAGTGTTTTTCCGTCGTGCGTTGCATTATAGGAACATGCTGTGGTGGGTTCTGGTTCACCCAGTCTCATTGAAGTCCATGCAGTACAGTTGTTGAGTGCTTCTGGATATGTAACAAACTCGTGATAGTGATTTTTCGGTCGTGTAGTTTCCAGAATCGCTTCGCATTACTTGAAAACAATAAGATTATGAGCTCGTGATTTCTATCACGCATAGTAATCGTGAGCGTAACCTCTTGAGAGGTTTTTGAAAACCTCGTTGCAATAATTTTTGAGAATTTCTGACTGCATAACATAAACTGATTTTCAAAGTGTCTGGACACATGACGCGTTTTGTGGAACACAAACGATCACTGCCAGGGATATGATTACACTGGAATGTTACAAGCCACTGGTATCCCGTGGAGATGTAGAACTAAAAGTTCTTCATCTCCACGGGATCCAAGGTCTGTTTTTGGTTGCAAAGAACGTCTGGCTCGTTGTGCTACAACATACACTGTATACTGTATTGTAATGGAAATAATAAAATAAAATTTGTAATAAATTAATATTAGAATCTGGTATCTTTGTAAATATTATATGCTATAAAATTCGTTATGCTCAGAATAAAAATTAGAGGATGAGTCTTATCCCCTTGAACAGGAGCCCGTGCCTTGAATAAGAATTCTATAATACAATGAAAAAGTCATTCACACGTAGTAGTAAGTGTTAACCACATAAACAGCAACATTAACACTGCCACTGGTACTTTTAAAAAAAAGAACCACAAAGTGTGGTTTTCATTGGCAGGCAGACTATCTTCGCTCTAGGACATACTCGTCTGAGCAAAACTGCTAAGGTTTACGTGTCGCTATCGTAAAACCACATAGGAGAGTTTGTGTTGGCCTGTCTATTAACTTTTCAAAAAGGTAAATCGCTCAAAGACAAACTCGCCAGAACAAAACTTTAGAGGCTTACGTGCCACTACCGTAAAACCACATAGGGGAGTTTGTGTTGGGCTGTCTATGACCTTTTCAAAAAGCAATATTTGTCTGAAAAAAAAAATTCGCGCAGAGGGTTTCACCTGAAAAAAAAATTCCTGCACAAGCCGTGAGCGAAAAAAAAAATTCGTGCAAGCTGAAAATTCCCCTCCCCCCCCCATCACTTTTCTAATGGTCCGTCCCTAAAACACTGTGAAAACGTCAAGTTTCTATAGGGTCTCTTATCTGATGAAACTAGAACCCCAGAAGGAAAAGTAATATTTAATTTTGGAATATGACTAATCGTCACATGAAAAACCAAGAATAATCTAATCTTTCCCATGCATGACGTTTTCCCCAAGTGTGCCCAAATTTTTACATAACAATCGATCACAACCATTTTTAAAAGATCATACACGTTGTCTTTGTAGAAACTTTTACTTTTCAAATCGCTGACACTATCTCTTTGCAATTCTTGACATTTGGTATCAAAAGAGCACAAGAGGAGAAAATTGCATGTTTGCATCCTATGGAATTTCGACACGGCAGCAATCGCCATAAAGCACGCTTCTTCAGTAAAGACGTGAATGAAATATCGGCAATGCTTAAAATTAAGCTTTTATCTCGGTGACAATGTAAGACAAGAAAAAATGAATGGGTGCTAAGAAAACTCGACTCCTCACTATGTTTGAGTGTTTTAATAGCCTCACCGTATTTGTAAATTGATTACTAGTATTGTTATCCTCTGTTATTAGTGATAATGTGATTTCTCGAGACAAATGCAAACGTTGTAAAAACTCTTTGCCTAATTTCTATTTCTTTATCGACTGAGCAGGCTCTCGATCTCGTATCGTTCGCTAGACTAGATCGCTGCTAGCTGCTCGAGCAAAGGCGAGGCCGCGCGCGAGAGACGCGCGCGTCGATAAGCGAAGCGAGCCGGTGAGGGGCCTGGAGCGAAAAATGAGAGCGTCTCTCGCGGATCTCGGCGACTCGCTTCGCTCGCTGATTCGTCTTTACAGCTGCCGCAGCGTATATTAAGCAAAGTGTATGAGCCTACTTGTAGGCTATTTAATTGTAAGACCACCAGCAGTTGAAGCGATCCAGTGAAAAGCCAATCATTTATAGGATACTTTTTGGTATTGAGCGTTAGTATTTTTTTTCCTTCCAGTATGAAAAATATTGATTCGGTGATACATAATAGCATAAATGGTAATACCTGCATGGCTTTATTTATCATCTGTCCACATGCAACGCACGAGGAGGCCTCCAGTGTTTTGTCTAGCTAACAATTTTGTAATTCAATGCTGAATATTTATAATTAACCTTTCCTTCTGCCGTCCGTAAGCCTTGTAATCAGTGAAACACGAGTGGTAAATTCTTCGTTGTGTGTCCTTCTGAGCTCTACATTCGAAAGTTTTCATCTATAATTTATGCCACGAGTGGCAAAATAGCTACCTGTCATATAATTTCGATCCCAGATCTCCACGGCCAGCAAGGGATTACGCAAATGATTTACTTTGTAATTCACAGTTTTGTCTAGCTTCACAATTTAGCTCAATGAATATGAATATCTTACCTTTTGTCCAACCTACGCCTAGTCTAATTATTAATGAAAGGCAAGTGTTTTTAACTCTTCACTTTGCGCAGCCTGCGAGCAGAGTCTCCTTCGATCTTCCAAGACAAATCGGGCAGAGAAAGTGGAGGGCTTAATTTGTCTAGGAACTTGATCGAAGAAGACTCTGTTCGGAGGGTAATCTGAGCGGTCCTCTGCAGCTGAAAATTTTATCATTAACTTATTCCACGAGTGGTAAATAACAAACCGTCACAACCTGCCAGCCACCAGTTATTGATGGACAGTTAATTGATCCAGCATTTACATTTCATGGATGAAAAAAAAAAACTGTCTGTCACAAATGTCACAACAATGGCATTCTATCAGGAGCCATAATCAGGGACGGAGACCGTAAGTCTTGGGATGCGCGTGGACCCATGATATGGGACAATTTTTCTATTTTTAGAACAAATTGCGCCATCCTGACGTCATATATCCGCGCTGATCCACGCACGTGTCTTGGCCTCTCGCGTGGATGTTGTCACGTTGTGTGATGAAATTGTGAGAGTTGCGAGATCCTCTTGCCGATTTTTTTACAGCAATGGCAGGGAATAAGGCAGAGAAGAAGAAGCAGGGCTCTTCTATGTACGTTTATGCTCTGATTTAATGGAAAAGGTGTGTTTTTCAAGTTCGAGAATTTCTTTAATTTCGCGCTTTGAATGAATAAAATCCGCTCGCCGGCTAGTTGTACGCGTAAACTTTTGTGTTTGTTCTATAGAGTTCTGTAAGAACACTGTTTACTCCGGTATCGAGCTGTTAATTTGTGAGTTTGCCAAACAATGCTTAATCATAACCAAAACCTGTTTTTGATAGTTTCTTGTTGTTTCGCTCGTTTGGCTAGTTTGCAAAAGTTTTTGTCTGACGCGTACGAGTAGTTCATTTGCATAGTGCAGCGCGTGCACTTTCAAGTCCGAGTCGGTGTTTTCAGATCGTCAAGCAAAGTCGTGAAAAAGATTTGTTTCGTCGTCTTTTGTGCTGCAATACTACAACAATTTTCACTAACGTTCGCCAAAAGACTACTAACATCATGTGTGTTTCTTCTTTCTTTCGCTGCGAAAATAAAATAGACAAGGAGTTTTAACTCAATCGAAATCTTTATTCGAGTTTTGATTACAAGCGTCATCGTAACTTTTCTGATTATTTCTGCTGTTTTCACATATTTTCAGCTAAGCTTTTAATATGTTCTCAAACATTAATCAACCTTAAACATTAGAGATATTATATGAGTTCGATATACGTTTCACACCAAAGTGCGAAGTCCAATTTGTCATGTTTTACTAGCTGTGCAAAACACGCATCGGCGGGCGCTCTTGCTCATCGACAACAGACAATTTATTGACGTTATTGGATTTACACAAACAAAACTAAGCAGCATCTACGGACATAAACCTATTGTCACTTATTGAGCCTAACCGCTGCTATATCCAACTAGTTCTTTTTTCTTCTGTGTCATGGAAAAGCTGTTAATCTTCTTCATATGTGAAATTTAGATTGGAGTAATGTGAAGTTGTCGTAAAAGGAGCAGCGTAACTCAAACTGACTCAACTTGGTCAGAGATAAAAAGCAGCGGGACAAACCTAAATTAGGCACCGTCTTCACTCAGACTGGAGCAACTTACGGCGGAAGCACTTAATCAAAATTCCAACAGCCATGAAGGCGTTGAGTGATGGGCCAAAAGGATCCAAAAGCATGAACGATTTCGGGAATTTCGGACGCCATTTCCCCTGCGCGACATCCGCGAAAATCCTCGCAGCAATGTACGCGCGTGTGCCGCAGGCGATGGCGCAATTTGTTCTAAAAATAGAAAAATTGTCCCATATCATCATGGCGCCAACCCCAATACTAGAAATGGCGCGCGCTTACGGTCTCCGTCCCCGATTATGGCTCCTGATTCTATATTATATGGATTCGGACAGCTTTGGAAAGTTTATCAGCGCTAATGAACAAAAACATAAATATTACTTGAGAAGCATTGAGAACCGAGCAGCTGTTCGAATTTCAGTGCTGAGTAGGGAGGGGTGGTGGGGTGGGGGGTGAGTAGGCAGGTGCAAAGTTTCCACTTTTAAACTCTCCAGCTCAGCTGGAAGTCGTCGTGGTCCTTGTTAACCAGTTCTTAATCCTTTGGACAGCTGATTCGTCTCAGGCCTCTTCCAAACATTGTGCTATAGCTACTGCTGAAATCATAGCCTGCTACATCAGCTGCAGTTGCTTTCTAGCATTTAAAATGGTCCTCTGCAAAGCAAACTTCTGATTTTCATTCCTCGCGACTGAATTAAGTTCGACGTTTGAAACCACTGCCGTTCTTTTGTCCTACCATTGCCGTGCCCAGTAGCAGCAGGGAAACAGGAAAAACGAGGGCAACGCGCATGCGAGTACTCGCCTGAAATCCAGGCACGCGCGCGACAGATGACTGGTATTTCAGGTTAGCCGAGCACGTGTCGAGCACGAGCAAGAAACGGAGTTACCCATGATACCTTGCCCACTTGTCAGCCTTTTCTTAGCGCCGCGTTATTAATGACGATGAGCGACAAGGTCACGTGACGGGATGTAGGAAAGCCGAAGGCTGTGGGGACCAGTGTTGAAACACACTTAAGTGCTTCTGTTTCAGAATCCTCGCTTGTTCTTTAAGAATATTTTATTTCGTTCTAATCCTGTTGTATTTTTTCCCGTTTTCTCTTTAACTCATAGTACAACTCCTTATTGAGAAATATTAAGATCAGGAACCGCGAATCAGGATTACTTTTGCAGTTATCAGAAGTTTATTTCGCCCGAGTCTTGAAGTCGGCTTTCGTTGCGTCACGTCATTTGACTTTTTCCACAGTATCTTAAACGCACGTACCGGCCTTTTAGCCATACATCTCATCGGTGAATTCTTCAGAAACCCAGCACAGTGAAATGAAACGTGACTTAGAAACATGACTAAGCTTCCAAATATGCTAAGGCGGGATTAGAGATAATGGACTGACGCCTTTCCTAAGTTGTCAAAAACTGAAAAACAAACATATTGAAATACAATGGAATCCGGATTTCTAGAACTCTCAGTTTTTGACAGTTCTTCTCCGACAACCTGAAACAAAAGGAATACCCGGCCTCTTATTAGCATCTCATTGAATAAGAATAGCAACTATCGTTATATTCCTCGTTCTTCAAAGCACACCGACACATGTAAATGGAGTGGACGGGTATTCTGAAGTTGCTCCTTTGCGACAATTCACGTTTCAAATCGAATAGCCTATAGCCTCTCTTTTAGTACTTCGAATTCAGGACCAACACCAACCCCGCGCACCATGATTAAGTTCGTCAATCCCATCTGACGAACATTAGCAAAACGAACTGTACTAGTGCTGGTAACAGTCTAAAGAGAGTAAATTCTTACTTAAGTACCCATATCATCAAAATTTTTATTTTTCCATCTGATCCTATATTTCATGCAATGAATACCTTTATTAACTAGCCTTAACATCGAAAGCTCAGGAGAAATACAGAAGTCAAGACCATCCCGGAAACGAGTGCATTCTAAAACGAATCTTTGGTCAGTAAACTTTGTATCGCGCATACATGTATCATGTTACTTCATTGAAAACTAATTAAAGACCAGGTGAGCTGAATGAGCTACCCACCACACTCGAGTAGAATCAAGATGAAACTTACCTTTGGTATGAGACTCCGCCTCAGAGCTTGAGAACACTGTTTGCACGCTGATATATGCGTATGATCCGCTGAAGCACTCTGCTGGTAATAAATGTCGATTGTCTGAAGCTATTGTGTGAAGATACATTGTTGTTATAACTACAGACAAAAGAAAGAATTAATCGTAACAGTAATTTGCAAGTTGATTGGTTGGTCAGAAGGTAAGTATCAGTGGTGGGTTGGTTGGGTTCACACCGCTGCTGGTAATGTGGCGCTGGTCTGTCGACATACAAACAATAGAAAGAACTAATTAAATCGTGACAATTTGCAAGGTATAATTAGTTTGTTAGAAAGTAGTTGTTAGTGGTTTATGAAAGAGAAACTCTCAAGAAACGACATTAATGAGTTTTTAGAAGTATCCGTTTTCGTCTTAGCCAAAATTACTGAGCAAAATATTTTCGACAACACTTGTTTTCAATCACCTCTCTACACTAAGCGTTTTTTTACAGTCAAACCAAGTGAAGCGTATCCCTCAAGATTAAACGAATTGATTTTTGAATATTGAAACCGCTAGTTGTTTCAAGAATGCCGCAGCAATTAATCAATTATTTGAATACTGAACTCGCTAATCGTTTAAAAAAATCCATATAAAATTGATTTTTCAGGAACATTAAACCCATAAGCCGTTTTATTGGAACGACTTATGGGTTCAATTTTCCAATAGTCAATTCATTATTGTATTCCTGAAACGACTAGCGAGTGCAGTGTTCAAATAATCAATTCATTAATGCAATCTTGAGAGGCTCGCTTCACTTGGTTTGACTGTTAAACACATACTTTTTGATACACGTTTTCGGCCGAAATCGCTGATAGAAACGACCGTATGCGACGCTTGTTTCGTCGTCGTTAACGTTTTCACTATCCGGCGGAGGTCCTTCAAAACGATGCGTTTTCAAAGGCTCCACTGTTTAAACTGTTTTCGAGTCATTTTAGACGGTGTGGACAAAAGGCTGTTACGAGTATCGTTGTAGAGCAGGGTTGTTTTCAGACAGAACTCAGGATCGCTAGCCTGCGTGGCAGGCCGTAGAAAGGGAGGGAGGAAAGTCAAAATTAGAGAGCTTAAGCACGCGCGTTTTGGAGACGCGGACGGCAACCGGAAGAGAACATTTCGCGTGCTAGGAAAGTATTGTCTCCTAGATTTTTATACTACTCATTTCTAATGGAGAAAAGATACTTAGCAATGTGAATGTGGTTGTGTAAGGGAAAGTTAAAAGGGAAAACAGCTCACTTCCGGTCACCGTCCGCGTCTCAAAAACGCGCGTGCTTAAGCTCCCTATTGAGTGCACAGGGAGCACACAATCTTGCTGAGTAGGGATAGAGTAAATAAAGGAACGAAAAAATGAATAGTTTACCTTTGTCTCATGTTGTCATCCTTAGCTCACGAGATCCTGTGTAACACTGTAGCGGTAAACTTGTACCTAGGCCTTTACGCGCTCAGGCAAAATTTTTTTTTTGGTTTGTAGAAAATTTGACAAGGGAGGCAACTCTTTGCCAAAACATTTTGAACGCACTGCGAATATTCGCTCGAATCCCTAAATTTTGTTGCTTTCGCGAAACCAAACAAACACAAAATGAGGTGGGAAGGTTTTTCAACAACTTGGCCGAATTTGTTTTCGAATACTTTTGCGACAGTCGGAGAATTTTAGCGACTTTTGCAAAGTTTTGTCTCAATTCGTTTTTCGCAACATGATCGTATCATTACCCAAATCCCAAACACGTCATCCAGCGCGCGCTCGCACTCCCCTCTATCCCCCACACATGCTTTTTTGACACGACAAAACTTTACAAACACCTCCTCCTGTTAGCAGTTTATCTTGCGCTTACGAGGTCGCCCAATCTCCGCACGAAAACAACATATCGGGAGCTAATACCAGAAGCGTTTTAGCGAGATTTTGTGATAACAATTGGGAGAAGGGGAAGGATTATGTAAAAACATTTTACGTCAAAAAATCTATGTGGGAGAAGGAGAGCAGCACGAGCGCGCGCTGGATGACGTGTTTGGGATTGACGGTACGATCATGTTGCGAAAAGCGAATTGAGACAAATCTTGGCAAAAGTCGCTAAAAGTCTCCGACTGTCGCAAAAGTATTCGAAAATAATTTCGGCCAAGTTGTTGAAAAACCTTCTAACCTCATGTTGTGTTTGTTTGGTTTCGCGAAAGCAACAAAATTTAGGGATTCGAGCGAATATTCGCAGTGCGTTCAAAATGTTTTGGCAAAGAGTTGCCTCCCTTGTCAAATTGTATACAAACCAAAAAAAAATTTTGCCTGAGCGCGGAAAGGTACGACTTTAGCGCTACAGCGTTATACGCAGGATCTCGTGAGCTAAGGATGACAACATGAGACAAAGGATAACTATTCATTTTTTCGTTCCTTTATTTACTCTATCCCTACTCAGCAAGATTGTGTGCTCCCTGTGATGAGTGCGCGATCCTCCCGCGTCAGATCTTCTCGCGCTTCATTGGCTCGTCTTTCCGCTTTCCCTCCCCCTCGGACGCCTGCCACGCAGGCTACAGGATCGCTGGTAACCGCAACAAACTAATTTATTTCCTCATCAAGGAAACTTCACGAATTTACAGCGCTAAGTTTCTTCCGCATTAAACCAATCTTTTTTGCAGCAGAAACTCTCGCTCTGATATACACGAGGCTTAAAGTTCTAGAAACTTCTATTAGGACCTAAATTAAAGTGGTACTGCGACCAAAAAAACAATTCTTTTTTTTTTTGGATTTCAAAACTATGTTAACTAAACACTAACTGGCCCAAGTTTTAAGTTCTGATTTTCAAAAGGCACCTGTTTATTTAACTGGAATTTTCTTATTTATTGGTCCGCCATTACTAACTTTAAAATCTTAGGAGAGCTGGGTCGAGGAGAAAATGACGTCATTTACTCACTAGTTTAAGAATGCAATGCGTGTGTACGCGGCTGAATTAATATGCAGCACGGGAGTTTCGGGCTTTCAGACTTTTAAAACCCGTGTTTTGCATACAGCTGTTTCGAGAAAGGTTGTCCAAAGAAGCAGAAAAGCGTACGCGACAATACCGAAAGGCATTATGGTAAACTGTCAGTATGAGTCAACGAAAACATGACGGCAATGCTATCGAAAAAGTCAGCTAGAAATACATGCTCACGCTTTGTTACTGACATTGAGATATAAGTGAGTTTCAAAATTCAGTCAAATGATCCAGACCATGAATTAGTAACAAAGGGTTAGGATTCACAGAGAAAGCATGATTCTGACGACTTTAACCTTACTTATTTTATGTCATGCTTTGCAGAGAAAGTCGGAGAAATGTACCAAAAATCGTGGTGCACGTGCAGAGCCATCGCTA
>JAHPZR010026569.1:37500-67500 GCA_019787425.1 Platygyra sinensis
GAGTTTAGTGTCTTGCCCAAGAACATAACTCAATGTCCTCAGCGAGGGCTCGAACCAGGACCGCTCGATCCAGAATCAAGCTCAATAGTCCTGAGCCCACTACGCCTTCCTGCTGGTAATAGCCTGCGTAGCTGGCGGGATTTCGCGCGCGAGTGCTTTTGTTTTGGTTGCGAAACCGTGAACGCGCGTGGCGAAGCCGTGAGAGGATTGGTGAAGAGTCGAGTTGAATTTCACTCGCGGCTTCGCCGCTCGCGATGGAATATGGCTGCTACGCCGCCGCTCGCCCGCTCACGCATCCCGCCAGCTACGCAGGCTAATTGGTAATTTAGAAGGAAACTTAAATATTTAGGTGCATGGATTTTAACAGTGTGAGGCGAGAATTAAAAATGGGAAAAACCACACACAGCAGTCCAGCTGCAAACAGATACCCCCCAAAGTAGTTATCTGCGATAAAGTTAACTTATTCCAGCTTTAACTCCTTCGTCGCCAACGGTCACCAGCATCTGGCACACTGCTATAAATTAACGGCGAACGGAGAAGACGCATCAGATAGACAAGACAAAACAAGACAACTTTTTTATTACATTTTACACATATTGCAGTAGACAGACCTGGCACCGCAGGTAGCAAAAGCTAATCGAGGCGGGCCAGGAACAATAAAAATAAATGACATGATGCGTGCTATAAGAACTGGAAAAGAAATAATAGAAGAACATTTACGAAAGTAAAACTTCTTTGATCTCTGAAATGAACCAAAAAAAATTCACATGTGTTTAGAAACACCTCGTTTTCAGGGTCTCTCAACTTCCCGCGCCCTCCCGGAGAGAGAGACAGCGAGATCCTGGGAACGTGGTTGTGTTTAGAAGAGAAGTCTTGAATGGAATAAAATGAAAACTTTATTTAGATTCAACGTATCTAGACAATACGAAATCTTTTAAAGCGCCTTGATTTATCAAGATTTCACAAAGTCTGTTTTCTTAATTTGCAGTTTTTACGGGTTGTAAAAACTGGAAATCGAAGACACTCTGATGATAACAAAGCCTGCCTGGATTCGACACTTTTAGAAGATAAAAAAGATCGAATTCGGCAAGAGTTTACTGAGTTCAGAAATTCAAGCGCCTTTTTGATGCTTGAATTTCAAAACTTCCAGCAAGCTTACTGCATTCAAAGTTTTCACATCTTGTAAAAACTATAAACTGTAGTAAACAATGGTCAGTTTTCTCAGTGGCAAGTTTGTCAAAAACAGGTATCAAAAATAGAGCTGTGTCCCATTTTCGGCTCATTTTAAAGGATAATCTCACTTGTACGATACTTAAGTTGAAGAAGATAGATAAGGTTTTGAGTTAGTATCGGCAACAAAACTAAATATAACAGGCCGCTAATAACTACGTTTTACACTTTGTGCAAACGTAAGATTCGGCTAAAATTGTCAAAATCACGCCTACTTACGTTGCGGTGTCACTAGCGGTAGCCTGCGAACGCAGACGTATTTCCGGCTGTCGGTTGTCTCCGCCGGAAATAACCAGTGACAGCCGGAAATACGTCTGCGTTCGCAGGCTACACTAGCGGAGGACGCCGCGGTGTGGGCGAGAATTCTGCAAGAGAGAATCAAGTCTTTAGTACAACGGAGATACAGGATATACAGGCGCTCTTTGAGCTCGTCCAAACTAAGTCTTCGTAATCACAGTCGCAATTTCGTCCCCTAGTTTTTTCCCATCATTTATCATATTTATAGGTAAATCTACGAGCTTCAGTATTCGCTTGCCTGCTACCTCAGCACCTCTGTATGATGTTTATCCAAAAGATCAGCTCTTAAAAACGAAAAAAAAGTGTTGATTGACGGGGTATATTCTCCACGGTTTACTCAACACACTGTGACTATTTGAGAGAAGTTTGATATTTAGAATCGAGAACCGAGAAACCAATGCATATATTACCTGGAAAAAATTTCGAACGTTTTATTTTGGGCGTTTAATTAATATTTTCGGATCAACACATTTTATATCATGCATTTCGGACAAATTTCAGACCAGCATTTCGGACACTTTGCTTAAGGAAGATAACGTCTACAAAACACAATTTAAACTGAAACAACATTTGTGAAAGCTATAGTTTTACTCTCATGTTTTTACAGATACACGGACGAGAAAATAACACATATTGTATCAAGACTATCAAGCCGTTACGCCTCTGAAGCAGTGTCCGGCTCAACAAAAGGTCGCTACATGGAGGAAACTACGAACCTGGGAATTGTTCAAAAATTTTTCAGCGGATGCTTAAAAATTTCGGGCGGTTGTATTTTAAGACACTTTTTCTGTCCAAAAGTAAAGACGTCCGAAATTTTTTGCAAGTGTGATGCTCTTGAATGAGAGGAAAGCATGCCGCCCTCCTGTGAAACCGGTTTGTATAGCTAGTGCGTGCGTTAGAGGGGCGCTGGATCTGAATTTACTGGAAAGAGTCTCGTCACAAGAATATGTATCTATCTCTTCGTCAATCAGGACTCTTAGATTCCTACAAGTCTAAGTGCATGATTCCTAGTTTTAACGAGAATTTTTTGATAGCGACGTGAATTGGACTGAAAATGTTTGCCAGAAACTAATTGCCTTACCTTTTGTTGGAAGATTTGTCGGCAAACGTGAAAAAGCTGTTAGGAATAATAAAAAAAAGTAATTAAAATATAACGAGCTTGGATTGACGACGAACTACAATTGTAGTTGCTGTATTTAATCATCTCTTCCACATAAACCGCGGCCACTATACAACAGGCTGGGTACAACAAAACGGCAGTAAAACGAAACATAACAAAACACAGCACAAGAAAAGACAACACAAGACAACAAAACAAAATAACACGACATGACACAACACAACAAAACAACGCAGCACAACACAACACAATACAACTCAAAACAAAACAAAACACAACACAGCGCATCACAGCAAAACATAACACTAAAAACACAACACAACACAAGGAAACAAAACTTAACACAACAAAATGCAACACAAAATGACCCTCAAATCCAAAGAGAGAACTGGTAATAAGTCTTTTAGAGCCTCCATTCTGCGCGAAGTTTCAAAAGATCATCAGATAAAGGCAGCCAGTGAGTTGCGAGTCATGGATTTTTAACTATGTTAGGTTTATTTGAAATATCTGTTTCCATTTTTCAGTAGCATGCCTGTAAACGGCTAGCTAAGCTTAGTGCTTGTATAGCCAGTAAGTGCATGACCACTATAAATATGATTTATTGCATCAAGACACGGATACGGTGTGTGTGGAGAAACAAGAAGGAGAAGATTAATTACTTGCTGTTGTTTCTCTGGTTGGCCTTTCTGTTGTTTCTAAAAGAAAAATAAATTCAATTAGTAGGGTTTTTCTCTTGCCAAGAGATCTGGAACCGCTCTACAACTCCTTCTTACCGGCCAAAACCATTTCACGATTGCGATCGGCATTTCGTACGGTGGGCATGTCTAAGCAGGAGGTCCATCCGGGCGATAAGCAGTACTTATTATATGGCTAGCTCCGTGAGCGGGCAAGATGAACCAAATCGCGCGCTGTGATTGGCTACCCGAGCGGGCAAGATGGAGCCATCTTGCCCGCTCGGGACTACCCGCTACATCCCGAAAGCAAAATTTCACCAAAAGCCATATAATAAATCCTTTATTGACCAAGTTTGTTCGGTCAAGATGGCTGGATATTGGCCTCGTTCTTTTTTTTTTTGCGAGTTTATGGACCTCGACTTCGTCTCGGTCCATAAACACGCAAAAAAAGAACTTGGCCAATATCCAGCCATCTTGACCTCACACTTGGTCAATAACCCATACTTATTACACGACTAAATTAGTTCAGAGGGCCAATCAACCTTAAGGCCATTTCCGAATTACATCAGGCCTCTTTTTCGAAGCGAGTCTTGGTGCTCACCTTTCATATGCACATCAATTTTCATTCACACGCAAATTAAACTCATTTTCATGTGAATGAAAACTGATTTTGCATTTAAAAAGATGAGCACCAAAACTCGCTTCGAAAAAGAGCCCTGAGGTAATTCGGAAATGGCCTATCAGATTGCTCCAATGCCAGTATTGGACCAGGCAGTGTCCTAAATGATCCGACAAGTCGCATAATAAATTTCTCTGAAACCAAAGCTCGGGACCGAACTTGGAGAATATCGGCCCTTGGTGTTTTTGATACGGACCCGTCAAGACATAAACGATTCTCGCGCTTGGTTACATGTAATTCGCTTGTTACTTTTTCGCTTTTGGAGCTGGTTTAACAGAAGCTCCTTCGGCGGCAAAAAATCGTGTTGCACAAACAATTCATTGCCCGTTTTGCCGTATTCATACATTTTGTCATGTTGCTGACGAAACAAATAATTCTGCGGAACGTTTTGGCATGGGACACACGGTTTATTTCATCTCATGTTTACACTCTATTCAGTACAGCGTGACTGAAAGGAAGATTGCGTTACTACCTGGTGTTGGCGTCAATCCGTTGCCACAGTAACGCGAGTCACAAATATGCACTGGTGTAAGTCTATACACGAAGAACTCTCCACAATTGCGTACTGTGATGTAAGTCTCAAATAGACAGCAGAAACCCGTCCAATGAAAACAAACTTTGCGACTGACAGCTCCCTCATCCACGGACGGGTGACTTCCGTTGAGCCAACCCGGCCCTTGTGTACCGCAATGCCCCGTGTTGACACAGGACTCGGGCATTTGGTTCCCAGCCCCTCCATCGAATCTGTACCAGCCCCGAGTTGTTGCATCACAAAGAACAGGACTGCTTTTGTTGTATGTCTGGGCTCTGTCTGACTCGTTAAGGAATTTGTAGTTGGAACATGCTACGAAAGATTTTAAACTTTAATATAAAATAGATAGCCACATTGCGGAAAGACAGACAGAGAGACAGAGAGACACAGAGACAGACAGACAGACAGACAGAGACAGACAGATAGACAGACAGAAAGACAGGCAGACAGACAGATAGACAAACAGACAGACAGACAGACAGACAGAAAGATAAACAGATAGACAGACAGATAGACAGACAGACAGACAGATAGACAAAAAGACAGACAGACAAACAGATAGACAGACAGGCAGATAGATAGACAGAAAGACAGACAGACAGACAAACAAATAGACAGAAAGACAGACAGACAGACAGACAGACAGAAAGACAGAAAGACAAACAGATAGACAGACAGACGGAAAGACAAACAGATAGACAGACAGACAAACTGAAGGATTGCGAACGATCGATGTTGGAACGACATGAAATATTCCTAATGGACTCCCGAAAACAACCTAATTCACGCGACTTCCTGGTATGATTATAGTTCCGGCTGGCCTTTACATTGTCAGTACCTCTTTTTTTATTTTTAAACGCAATAACTTTATTTTCCCAAACGGTTACAGATTCACTGAAATTACATAACAGAACAATCTACACATTACAATCTACATACTGTAATACAATCTAACCAACGAATCTACAGAACACTACTTGCAGCTTTGAGTTAAAACAGTACTTCTTATTTTGTTTCAAAATTTGAACAGAATCAGAGGATTCTTTCTTGTTTGAATTACTTTCATGTTGTATGGCTTAAATTTTTAGTGCCTTGTAATTTTCTTTTTTTCCTCGTTTATTGCTGGTCTACTTTACGGTATGCTTTGTTGTTTTTGAATACTCGACAAAACATTTCAACTTTCTAAGATAAAAAGAGAAACCAAATAAATACACTGAAAAAGCCACGACCTTATTGTATTTGAAACGTGGAACAATGAAAGAAATTTCAGTATTGATTTTCATCAGTGGCATTCCAGCATATTACTTACTCGGAGAAAGAGTCAGATCTGAAGTTGTTGGGGCCAGAGATGTTGTTGAGGCTGTTGGTTCCAAAAAAATGCACATCATTTGATTTGCACAGAGAAACAACTGGCAAACTTTAGAACAAAAGAGAGTATCAGTGAGAAGAAAGGTAGCTGTAGGATCCGTTTCTCCGTACGCAGTGCGAGCCTATATCAGGTGATATCGCGCTGAAGAGTTCTATCCAACATGGCGTGTGTTCACTGACGATGGGTGGGGAGATCAAATATGCATGGACTGATAGCGGCCACCAGAGGTGCCCTTGCAAGCTGACGTCCAATTTTACCCAAGAGAAGAATTGTAAACCGCCATAAGACTATGTGATATGTGCGGTATATAAATAAATAAATACAAATACAAACACAAAACCGTTTGTGTTTGTGGCACAAACGAATGACTCACTGATTGACTGAATGACTCAATTCGGAATTCCCGGAAGAATAGCCGCAGTACTAGCAACACATAAGACAATAAAAAAATTGTTTCAAGCTTTGCAGAATTCTACTGTGAAAATGACAAAGCAGTGCCTTTAATGTAGAGTGCACTTAATTCGACTCCAAATCGTCTGATAATTTTAATAAATTTAAACAATTTATACACTACTCTCAGTAGAGACTAGCAAAAGAGTAATCACAAGCGCAAGCAAACGGCTGTGGGTGGCAGAATGAATACGTACATAGCTGGTTACCAGTCGCTACCAGTGGGTCTACGGTTCTGTGTTGAAGCTCGTTCATTTAATCACTAATTAAGAAAAATAAAGGTTTGGATACTTACAGCAAACACGAATAAGGAACGTCACAATGAAAATTCTTTTGAACGTTATTTCTTCAAACCCAATAGAAAATTGAAAAATATAGACCCTATGCAAAAATGGCTGCCTCTCGTATTATTCGTTTGTCCGTATTTAAAATAGCCTCACTAACCTCGATTTTGAGATAAAAATTGTAAAGAATTTGTTATTCCGAACGAGGTTAGCGACACTCAGTTTTGAATACGGACAAAAGAATAATTTGAAGGTAGCTATTTTTGCATTGGTTCTGTAACAACTACTTTAAGATTGCGTGACGATCAGCGCCAGCGTGACAGGACTTTTGCGAAACACTGTCGAGCTATAAAACCTCGGAATGTGTGGTGTTTGAGTAGAGAACGCGTGTAAAACTCTGCCGGAAAAGAGAACAGGAAGGCTATTGAAAACGTAAAACACACTGCGCTGTTCTGTGTCTTGTTATAGTTCGGAGTCCCATGAACCTCACCTTCTCTTCATCCGTTCTTGCAGAGGTCAAAGACATTAATGTCAACATAGGTATGCAGAAAAGAACCACGCGACGCCATTAAATGTAAAAATGCATTGATAATGTCTAAAACAATTTGTAAACCGCTTAGGCAAACTCCTTTCTTACCTCTAATTTTCAGGTGCAAATTTGGAAATCCAAATCAGCAAATGCGTGCGTATGAGACTGTTGAGAGAGCCGTGATGTGTCTCTACATGTTTGCAAATCTGATCTGTTCTGGAATGAATGGAACGTTATTACGCAGTCTTTGGAAGTGTCCTGTTGCATGTTCCATAAGTTTGCGCCCGCGTTGTAACATTAATCATAACAATTACAATTTCCTAAAATGTGATTGGCGCATAAACGGCTGTATTTTGCTCTAATTAATTTGCAAAGTTGCAATTGGACAGTCACATGAGCCAATCAGTTTAGGTCCTCTCCACTAAATCCATCAATCACTAAATCCACCAATCACAAAATTGATTACAATCCGGATAATAAGTCAATTTAAGGACATATAAGATAAGAGAATTTAAGAAACTGACTTTGTAAAATTGGGAGGCAAAGTCTCCAGTAACTGTTTTGAAAAGAACTTAACAGTCACTTTGCAAGCTATTCTCCATATTTTCAATTGTGATATGTAAAAATAACTATTGAAAGGTCTTCTTCAAATGAAACTTTTACCTTTGTAGGAAATTGTAATTGTTATGATTAATCGGTAACAGGACATCGTGTCGTCCAATTCAGTCTGTTATCATACTCGTGATAAACATTTTGTTATCACTCGTATGATTTCAGATCGAATTGGACTCCACTCAGTCCTATTACCATTATTAATATCCTGAGCCTTGGACATTACAAATTAACTCAGCATAACGTAACTGCGCATGGAGCGGAAAATGTTTACTTAGGTGGAGATTAACTTTTGGCAAACAAAACGTCTTAATTTAAACAATCACAAAAGACAGTTACGCCTGGTGAAACATAGAAGAAGAAATAAAACGATTTGCCATCCTCTATCCATGAAGTTAAGTGCTTTTTTTAGCAACCAAGGCCCACTTATCAACGTTCTTAATGGCGCACAGTTTATGATAAAGTAAAAATAAAAATAAAATAGGTCCGCAATGCCTACATACGTGTGGATTTGTAACAAAACGCAACGAGACAAATTTCTCTGAAATATGATTTAAACTTCACGACAAATAACAAATTAAACTACTTTTAACATTGACAATTGGAATGTTTTTGCTAAAAGGTAAGCGCACGTCTGGAGGCAGTAGGTTTCAAAAACTGCAAAATTGTGGGTCTGTACCGGACCGGTCCAGTGTGAACAAACACTTAGCAAAGGAAATGTTTCAATACGGACCTAGTCTAGTCCTTCCCTGGACCGAAACTATGTGGGAGAGGTCTTGCGAGGAATGAGGCAATGACTTGTAAGAACTAAAGGTTAGAATCAACACTAGATTTCTAGGGGTGTTGTGATTCCAGGAGAGAATCACAGCATCCATGGAGATAGAGCTAAATAAATTTTAGGCTATAGCCTCTAATTCAACGAGATTCACGAGCAACATATGAAACTCGCACAATTTATTTCACTCATTCCATCTATTTTTGCATACAATGAGCTTAAATCCAGCGAAATATTCTCTACGATTGTTTACTACGTTCAAGTTCTCTCTTTCTTAAGTCCTTCCGTAAAATCTTGCCACTTGCTGACTTCGGAATCTTGTCAACAAATTCCACGCCGCCTCTCAGTTTCTTGTGGGGCGCAACTCTCTCCGCTACAAACTCAACAACGTCTTCTGGGCTGATATCTCCCTTGGGGACCACAAACGCTTTCGGCAACTCACCGCTTTTCTCATCCGGGACACCAATTACGGCAGCGTCATCGATGTTCAGATGAGAAATCAGCAGCGCTTCGAGCTCAGCCGGGGCGACCTGGGAAGAAGAGAAAAGAGAAGCGTCAGATTCTAAGTGAGCACGAAAACTGTGAAAATGGACATGACATACAAGTGCTTAGGAAAGATCATATATTAACTGTGGAGAAAGATATGAAAGCCTAAAAAGACAGGTTTTAACGGGATTTAAACCCGTGACCTCGGCAGTACCGTTGCACTGCTCTACCAACTGAGCTATCAAGCCAACTGGGAGCTGGTCACTTTGTGAGTTCAAGATATACCCGTAGATGATGACGACAAAAGTGAATAAATCCTGGATCACACAGCTTTCCAGCCACTGAGCGGTTGTCTCATTTTAGTTAGTATCCAAGTCTATCGCAGCTAACTCAACAGGGTGTCCTAAAAATTAAGCTGCACAAGATTTGTACTCGTCGGTGGTTAAGTGTCTTTCCCAAGTTGATCATCGCATCACTAGCCCCTCACACGAGAAAGAAAGTGGTATTGCTTAAAATTAATAAAATAAACTGTTGTAGTGACCTGATAAGCGTTGTATTTGATAAGTTCTTTTAGCCTGTCTACTATGAAAAAATGTCCGTCATCATCATAATGTCCAATATCTCCCGTGTGTGCCCATCCCTCGCTATCGATCATGCGCGCAGTAGCTTCGGGGTTATTCAGATAACCTGTGAAAGAAAATAAAGAGGGCATTAGAAATGAAAATAAGCATTTCAATTCGAAAAGTATTGGATGAGAGGACGCACAGGGAAAAAGGTCACTGTAAAATGTGTGACTGATTCATAGGAAGTCGTAAAGGTTGCTGCAGCCGCAGGCAGAGGCTATAGCACACATCTCTTTTTGCCAGGGTGGGGACGGGGAATAGGAGGAACGTGTAGGGGTTAAACGTTTTTGAGGAAGTCCGTCTGTAGTCCCCCCTTGCTTGGTTCCAATCTGTATTTTGTCGCAGTATCAGGGCAAATTTAAGGTGATTCCCGAGTTTTGCATTGCGCATTCCTACTGCGCACGATTTTTGCGTCATCAGCTCGCGCGCGTACAAAACATAAGAGATTTCCCTCAAACTAAGCTCGATAGCGAGATAGAAGCTCCTTTTCTCTTAAACGAGCACCGTGACCCCCACTTTTTATTTTATAAATTCAATGAGATGATGGCAAATAAAATGAACTGAAATGAACTGAGAACAATATCCGCAATAACTGAGAAAAAATTTGGCAGAAATCTATGGCTACTTTTTTGGCAAATGAAATAAATACTACAGATAGAGACGTAACGGGCCCAACAGGGCAAGCCCAAATTATGTTTCCTTTAAACAATAAAAATATCAATTAATAATGCAGGGTATTTGAAGCCATTTTTTCTGGGACGTAGATGAATAAGCAATCAAAGAAAGTCGAACTCTGTGTGATATAACACGCCGCATTGAAAAATATTCGAGCTTATTTGTTACGCACTGAGATAACCAAAAGTCACCTAAATAACCAAATTTGTCAGCATCGTGGCATGAAAACAAGCACGGTGACCCCCTCATTTTATTACGTTTTTAACATCTCCTTGTACTGTAATGACACCATACCAAGTTTCATCGGAAATCTATGGCGGGTTCTTTTACCCGGGAATCACCTTAACGCTGTCGGGCTCTAGCAAAGGACGAGAAGCTTAGCTAAAGCCGCTAGATCTCTACTTGAAGTGGAGGTTTCGAATTATTTCATAAAAGAAAAGATATTAAAGCAGCGCTACCTTTCATAACTGTGGGTGCCTTGATACAAATCTCTCCGTCCTGATGTGGACTCAACACGACACCAGTTGTTACATCTACAATCTGTGTGTGTATCCATTGTAAAATACAATTTCATTAGAAGCGGAACGTGGGCACTCGAAGACTTCAACCTGACTAAATTTTGCATTTTTAATAGAGAACGCCAGTTATTTTATGACTGAGAAAATTATTTCTTCGCGATTGCTCAGGATGGCTGAGAGTAGGCCAATTTATCGTAAATATGATTAATTTACACAACAGCGCAAATAAATGGCGCGCGCGTTCGTAACTTACTCAATAGTCCGGTTTCGAATTCGCCTTGACCGCTGAATAATAGCACTGACAATGCAGTTGTACAGGGTTAGCCTCGACCTAAAGTAAAATATTCACAATTTCCAGCGAGAAGATGACCTGTTTACAGCTCTGTGTATTGTTTAATTTTCAAATTTGTGGCACCTTCCCGCCGGTATTTATCAATATTTTTTTCAGGTCGAGGTTAACTCTGTACAAATGCGTTGTCAGTGCTTTTATTCAGCGGTCATGGCGAATTCAAACAATTCAAAACTGGACTATAACTACGATAATTGCAGAAATTTACGCGCGCTCATTGGTTAAATTTTATATTCAACATGCGGACAGACACATGAATTTGAAATTAATGCGACGCGTCAGCGAGCGAGAGCGGGCAATTCGACAATTTGTTAACGTAAAAAACAAATTGATGTCAGTTTTTAATGCGTCTGTCCTGTTATTGACAATGAATTTCGTTAGAACATTGTCAAAGTAGTCTGCGGATCCACTCGGCTATCGCCTCGTGGATCCACAGCTACTTTGACAATGTTATGACGAAATTCATGATCAATAACAGGACAGACGCATAAAAAACTGACGTCAGTTTGTTAAATTTATACATTAGTCAGAATCACATGAAACTTGAACAATTAAGGATTTACACCACTAGAGATATTTCGTTTTGTTTACTTTACATTCCACGTGAGACAAAAGGACGCCAATGCTGCCAGGTTTTCTCTCTCCCCTGGGTTGCACATGCGTAATAAGTACTTCTGTCATGCCATAACCTGGAAAGCAATGAGGAAGTCACGCACTTCACACGCAACCAAACGTGACAAGATTCTATCTGTGTCTGGCGAGATAAACATTTCGACCTTACCTGTCACACGTGTTTTACTTCGTAACAAGAAGTTTAAAAAAACTTAAAAACCGCGCTCACAAAAACATTACGTAATATCTAGCAACAACGTTTTGCGAGAAACATTACCCGGAAACAATTGGTAAGGGTTAGGGTTAATGGTTAGCTTCTTTATAGCGTTCGGGTTTTCGATGTAGTACTTAAATCAAACCAGCTGCTGGCAGCAAATCCTCAATGGCCTAGTGGTTAGGCTGAAAGGCTGCCGGTCTGGAACTCCGAGTTCAAATCGACCTCGTCACAAGATTTTTTAAAAAAACTTAAAACCGCTCTCTTAACTCTTTTGAGCTCACAAAAACATTGCGTAATTTTTTTTGCAACAACCTTTTGCGAGAAAACATTACGCGGAAACAATTTAAAAGATTGGAAACAATAGAGATTGCGTGATTCAAAGTTGGCTCAGTGTCTAGGTTGTAAGAGATTTTCACATTCTTTGCATAGCGTGGTTGCGTGATTTGTAATCGGAGACTTTGTTTACCTAGCTCGAAGGAGAAAAGGTCTCACAATTGACCTTTCAAACGAATATATATTTCTATATGTTCAAAGCCAAGGTTTTATTTTTTTCCCAGAAAACTCCACCATTGCTTCTGGCGAAGTAAACACGATCTTATTTATCACCGTAAGGGCATTCCAGTAAAGACGATCTTATTTATCACCAACAGCAGAGTCATGGCTGACGACAGACGTAATACCTTCTTTAGCGCATTGAATGTTCCCTTCGAAAGTGAACATGCAGGCAAAACGAATATACAGCTTAACGCTGGATAATTTCAGCCTTAGTGGCCAGCAACTGGTCCTAAGTTTCATTCTTTGTCCTTGCAAATGCCTTGACGCGCATCTCCGAGGGATATTGGCCCAATTTTGACCAAATAAACCCTCCCCAACTAACCGCGAGTTTATTTAATTCGCTAACTAGACAAAACTCTCCTGAGGGGAGGTATGAAGAAAAGAGCTGAGAAATGGCCTGTAATTGGCTGATGATGACATCATCCGCGGAGGTTTGGGATTTGTAACCGACAAAACGAAAAAAAAAAAAAACCGAAGGCAGAGCAAGAAACCGCCCAGCCTCCGGCTGCGCGGTTTAACAAGAAGTAAAGCTACGTGCGGAGAAGCCATAGGGTCGTCAATAGCGAAGCGCGCGAGTGACGTCATGACTCAGACAAGACTCAGACAAACAAACTGAATGGTGAATGATTTTGAAGATTTCTTTAAGGGCAAAAGCCGGTGAACCTAAAACACTTGTGAAACAAAAACTTCGCCTATATTCCCTGTATTTCCCTCAGAACACGCTTATGTTGACTAAGTCTCGCGGGGAATTCAGTGATTTGCATTCTATTTTTACCTCTCGTCTCCGTTGATCCTGTGAACAAGCTTCTGATTGGGTTGTGGGGCGAAACAAAAAAAGAGCAAACAAAACAACGAAAAAACAAACCAGGTAGCGGGGTTAGTTGAGTGTGGTCTAGGGCTAGCGGAGCCTACCGAAAGGAGTCTGGGACGGGAAAAACAGCTCTCGGTGGGACCCTGTTCACAGGCTAGACTCGGTCAGAGATCATCGTCTGTTAATGTTGTCTTCGGATATGTCGGGACCAGGAGAGTGAATACCTTAATTCTTTGTATGGAATGCTAGTCAATCGTAGACTCACCTCCCTCCCTCCCCGCCCCAGTATAAAGCCACTCCAGTGGGGTTGCTCCAAGAGAAAGAGTTAGGGGCGCACGGACTTATTTCCAAAACCTTTACTCTATTTAGGACCAAAATCTGCGATTTTCCCTACCCTTTTCATGATGAAAACAAAAATTCGAGACTATTTAAGACATGCCTTATAATTAGTTCTCTAGTTCAGACTGATGTTATAGGTATTGTGAGGGGCTTTCCTTGATAGCCACAGCATGAAATTTTAAATTTACGCATTCGAAATGATTTCCTAAATATTGCGTAAAGAATCACTTTACAGAGCCATACGTACCTCTTTACAAGTACGTAAAGGACTGCTTTACGCACAGAAACCATGGTGCGTAAAGAATGCGTAGAGAGACTAAAATCGTTATCTAGTCTTATCAATAATGATGAAAAAGTAGCTTCTTCTAAAAGCCATAGCCGATAAAAGAGAGTACCCCACGGGAAAATCACTTATAAAGTCGTGTCCCATTTCATTCATTTTACCTTGTCTGATGTGTTTCACCCGGGGCATTCTTTTAATCAGAGCCTCCTCGAGTCCTTCTCCCATTGGCGCAGCTCCACACGTCACTTCTTCAACGCTCGATAAATCATATTTGTCAACTAACGGATGCTTGGCCAGGAATAGAACAATAGGCGGAACAATGGGAGCATTTGTTACCTGCAAAACAATTAATTAGAGGTCATTCTTCCATTATGGTGACACAAGTAGTTTCTACCTGTTTTTATTGGCTCTTGTTGCGAGTGAGCATAACGTGACTAAAATAGCCAAAGATTGTGTGACATGTCACATTGTAGGTCACATACCACTTATAGACTCTATTCATAAATGGTTCCCAATTAGCCCAACTAACCTCGTTTGAGAGTAAAAACTCTTGAACAAAGAAATCAAAAATGAAGTTAGTTGGGCTAATTGTAATACTTACAAAACAATTTTTGTTGGTGATTTTCACTTCACGCAAGTAACCTTAACTATCACGCAAGTTTCACGCAAGTGAAAAATAAAATCGCTTAAGGCGGGGTACACCTGAATTTCAGTAAAATTTTGGTAAGTTTAAAGAGAGGTTGAAAGGGAAAAGAAGGGTTTTGGAACACCACCTGGAGTGTATCTACCAATTTTTAACTTCAAACTCTAATTTTAAAACAACACCAAATCTTCCAAATTTCCTATTTCCATAAATTTTACTAATCCTTTGAGAAAAACTAGTTATCTCCAAATATACCTAAAAATCACCAAAAAATTTACAAAACGACCCAAAACATAGATATGTGAAATGAGCATAGAGATTCTTGATTGCTTGAAACGTAAACGAGATATTTGCATTAAAAACATAAAACCAAGCCAAAATACGGCTTTCGGGTGTACCCCCGCCTTAACATTCAATAAATTGAGTCAAGAAATTGAAATATCGTGGAAGAGTAATAAATAAACAACGTGGCAAAGTTCCGGAGATGTACGATATTCCGAACTCGAGTTATTCGGCAAAGGGTATCACTGAAAATTATAGTGTTTAGTATGGAGAAGCCATGTAGGAGCCCCTATGAGGGACTCCAACATGGCGGCCGGAAACCAGTGGAAACATCAGGAGCCCGTTTCTCGAAAGCCCCGGAAACTTTTCGGGCCCGAAAAGCCATTTTCCGATTAATCTGTATCTAAAATCAGAGGGGTGTATAAGCCTGAAACTTCGTATATGAAGAAACCCTCTGTTCATATTAATAATATGTGAATAAAACAGCTCTGTCATCGTAAGGTTCGAGATTTTGAAACAGTTTTCCGGGTGCGAAAACATTTCGGGACCTTCGAGAAACGGGCCCCAGGGCCGGGTTGTTCGAAAGCTGGTTAACGTAAACCCAGGATTAAACGTTAACTGAAGCACTATTTTTTCTTGTTCAAAATTGTTTTTCGCCTCTAACGTTTAGTGTAGTTTAAGATTACTACAGCTCAAAACTCAAGGGCAAACGATATAAACAGATCACCTAACCAAAAAGTTATAAAATTGAAATCAAAATTCTCGCTAACCCTGGGTTAGCGAAGATGACTATATTCAGATCCCTGTGATAATTAAGAAAATTGGAGAAGTTGACTAATAATACTTTTTTCTTTTTTTTGTAAATAACCAAGTTTTTCGTAAATTGTGTTTTTCTACTTAGTATGGAAAATATAGTTCCGAGTAGTTTTGCAGTCTTTAATTATTAGCTAATAGATATTTGTCAATAATAAGTCTTTTTGTAATCTGTACCTTTAATTTGTTAAACTAACTGCTGTTGTGTAAGTTTGTCTTTTAATAGGTGTGTTCTTGTATTTGGCTTGCCCCGCCTCGATTAGCTTAGCTATTTGCGGGGTAGGTCATCCATTAACTATTATTATTTGGTTTAATAAAGTTGTTGTTGTTGTTGTTGTTAGCTTAATTGGGCTTTGAACAACCCGGCCCTGAAGTTTACTTTGGCTCTCTCAAAACGTTTTTTCTCTCTGTAAAACTTGAAAAAATTCGCATAGGCACTTCTCTCAACTCAACATATTGGTTACACCACTGTAATCAGAACTCGAAAACATAAGGCGAATCGATATTTTCGAGCACGTAACATGTTACCCATAAACAATGCCGACGCCAAGCATTGTGAAAAAACTCAGTGTTCTATTTTAAAAACAAAGCAGTCTACCGAGCTGAAGACAGGCCAGCAGTTATATGTTTAAAAATGACTTTTACTTGATGAAGGCGAAAAATCGACATTTTTAATTTTAGTTTTTGCTGACGTCACGTGAAAACCAAGAATTGGCAGCCATTTATGACTAGCCTCCATAAGCACGCCGACTTTGTTCCAAGGAATCAGGGGAACTGAGAAACAGGAAATTCAGCAAGTATGCCGACGTTATACCTATATATACCCCCAATAGTCAATCACAATCAATCTGAGAAGACTTTGTCGTTATTTTCATTACTGCGCATGCTCTTATTTTCACTTTTGCGCTGTATTTCCACCCGCCAAACTGAGGCATCTCGTTTCCAGGCTTTTTTTTTTATTTCGGGCGTTCAAATCCAACAAGGCAGACACACAAAAGTGGGAAGGTCTTTCTTCGGTGCGTCCGCGATCTTGAAGCTGTAGATGCCGCAAAATAAACAGAGAACTTAACACTCACCTAGTCTGCTGGCAGCCGGTTTTTTCTCTAAGGGTCACTAGGACGAGCGTTTAGTCATCGCCAACGCAAATGGCGTTGGCCGAGTAGAGAAGAAGGCGAGACAGGGTGGTATGACCGAGTGGGGAAGAAGGCGTCTCGTCCCATTCTCCTTTAGGCTAAATAGTCTCTCCTCATAATCCCTGCTGAAATTTCGAGAGAAAAAGAGACTGCCAGCAGTCTAACACTCACCTTGTGATCCTGTATGGCTTTCAAGAACTTCTCCGGTTCAAATCGCTGCTGTAATACAAGCTTAGCCCCCTGATGCAAGCCTGTGCCCATCATGACGAGCTGACCGTAAACGTGAAAAAATGGAAGAATCGTCATCACCACAGACTGCTGTGTCAGTGTAAATATATCAGAACTCTCCATGATACACGTGTCAGCTATCATGTTATGATGCGTGATCATCACCCCCTTGGGGAACCCTGTGGTGCCACTTGAATATGGCATGCTCACGACCTCATCTCTATCGACTGTGCATTCTGAAGGAAAACTGGAACCGTCGTCATTCAGGAGATCGGAGAATGCCAAACAATCTTCAGAAACATCATCACCGATGACAATGATATTCTTTATTTTGCCTTGTGCTTCACTCGCAGCTCTGGCTTTGTCGATGATCAGAGGGCTTGTGACCAGAAAGCTGGCTTGGGTGTCCTGTAGTTGTCGCTCCAGCTCCTCTGTAGTGTAGAGTGGGTTGACTGTGGTGACAGTGCCTCCAATGAAACCCACGCCGTAGAAAACGATGGGATATTCTGGAACGTTGGGAAGGTAGATGGCCAGCACATCTCCTTTTTTAAAGCCTCTTTTGACCAAAGATGAAGCGAAGTTTTTGGTTAGGGCTTTGAGTTGTGTGAATGTGTACGCATGACCTGAAGTACCATCAATCTAATCAAGTAAACAAAACTCAATATATATGGGTTATTGACAGAGTGTGAGGTCAAGATGGCTGGAAATTGGCCAAGTTCTTTTTCTTGCATGTTTATTGATAGCCTGCGAACGCAGACGTATTTCCGGCTGTCGGTTGTCTCCGCCGAAAATAACTTCGGCGGAATAATTTTCGGAATAATTTTCGGCGGAACCAGTGACAGCCGGAAATACGTCTGCGTTCGCAGGCTAGTTTATTGACCGAGACAGAGTATACACGATAAGTGTTAAAGAATGGGAAGAATGGGTTTTCCAGACACCCCTCGAGCTCGTTTTTTCAAATTTGCGTATTCTGCACTACCGCTGTTTTATTCCTTGTTTTAATGGGTTCAAAATCATTACTGCATCGTGTTGTATATACGAAAAGCATTAAAGAATCAGAAGAGACAAGTTCTATATAGTCACAGTCTTCGAAGAGCTCGTTTCGTAAAATACAGATTTTCAAATTTGTATATTCTGCACTTCCGCTGTCTCATATCGCATGGAGGAATCTGACGACTGGATATATTCATTTCAGTTCAGGTTTATTCATTTCGTTTCGTTTCGCAAAATACAGTAAGCCTCATTCAGTCTAACATTGCGAGGTAACCGCATTAAAACAAGCTAACTGGGACGGTAAGCCCGGCTAACCTGAGTGGCATTCAAGCTAACTGACCTGAGTGCAGACTTTCACTGTGCTTAGCGTGGGTCTTCTACCGAGTCACCACCCGATAATGGAAATAACTGACCCTAAATACACTAGCTACAGTCGGCATTTTACACCTGGTCTGTATTTTATCTCAGTGGCCTCTTGAACTTAGCAAATACCAGTCTAATACTAGTAGCCATTTGTGTTTGTACTCACGATTGCTGTTGTGTTTCCGTATTTGTCAAAGTTCTGATAAACAAATTCAGGCCACGACATGTTCTCGGGAATCGCAACATCGGGAAATTTGCTTTTCAAGGCCATATTGTGTACGTGGAATCTTGGTGGAATACAAGTCTTGTTCGTCTTAAAGTATCGCTCACCTTTGCGTGAGCAACGCCTGTGACTCGGCAAGTGATGTGTAAAATGAAGTTGTAATTGCATATTAATTTCATTGTGCATGAACACTGGGTTAACAGAGCGTCATGCCTAGGGGTAAAAAAAAAATTGTTTCAAGTATCCTTTTGTTTTCCTTTTCCATTCGTTCTAATATTGTTCAAGATTGGCCCTTAGCTTTTATTATCATTTATAATACTTTTCTTTGTAAATTCTTCTTACTTGATCTCAACCAATTTTCCATGGTATCTTTGTTTTCTTTTTCGCTAATTAACTAGCTTTGCATTCCTTTCGCCTCGGTCATGACCCGGTGAAAACAATGTTGACTACAGAGGGGAACCAAACCTTGTTCCCAGGCTCTCTCTCTCCTTTGCTTCCCTGCATAGTACAAGGGAGGCAGAGGAGAGAGAGCCTGAGAACGACGTTGAGGAGAACCTTTAATGAAGGGTTGTTGTTTTGACTTGTTTTACGGATATGAAACTAGGAATTAAATCGAAAAGAGTAGTTGAAAGTTTGATAAATCGCTTCCGCCTATACAGCAGAAAACTTGCTCCGAAAAATTGAGAATAAACTTTTTCATAGACATGCTCCTCAAAGAAGAACAACAGTGTGTCAAAATCGCTCAGCTTATCCCTTAAAAAAATGGGGTAAATAAAACCAGATTCATTGAATTTAGTTTGAAAAGGGATAAGGGTTATGAGAAATTGATGTCACAGCTCGACTACACGGAGTATTTCGCGTGCATGCTACCTATTGTTGGTTTCATATGACGTCATCATTTCCAAAATTAAAAATTACCACTCCTAAGTTCTCAGCGTTTCAGCTCCACAGGGTTCCTCTGTTTGTATTTGGAGCACATTTGAATTTCCAAGTTTATGCGTTGCGCAACATTTGAATAGAAGACCTTTACAAAAGAATGCTCTCGCGCGGTCAAAAAATGAGTTTTCGCAAACGTTTTTGCTACCTGAATCGTTGTTGCGCTACAAAAATATTGATTTCGATGTGTCGGAGATCTAGAGTAATAACTTTTCTTTTCAATAGCAAAACTCAAAGACAGATGTTTCTGTAACGTCATAGCCACAATGCTGTTGGCAATTGCCACGCAATTAAAACAAAATCAAAAACTATGTGGTGGATGAAGTCATAACGCCCAAACAGGGGCCCAAATGAAAGATCGCACAGACCTAAATCTTGGAGAGGTTCTTCATATATCAATCATCTATCATATCCCACAATCTTGACTTAGTTTATTCAATGGTTCAGACTTTAATTTCTTTTAATTGCGTGACCGTGCAAACCAGCAATTTTAGCCTGTAGTAGAGGCCCCAGTTCAAAGGCTGGATAACGCTATCCAGTGGATAAATGTTAAGCAAACAAACCACGCTATCTGCTGGATACTGATTTATCCAGTGGACAGCGTTATCCAGCCTTTGAACAACAAGGGCCAGGGGTTTCCCATGAGCAAGGTGTGATCGAGTAGGTTGGCTACCTTAGGACGGCTTTTTTTCTCTCCCCAGTTCAGTCCAAGATGGTGCTCGCTTGATAAAAACTCGCTCGCTCATTAAAATACGGCTGTGCCCCCCCCCCCCCCTTATGCCTAATCTCCACCCTCTTGCAGTCAAGACAGTTAATCAAAAACCGTTCAGTATTCGAAGAGTAGCATTTTATTTTTGTATTACAGCAAGCCAGGGCCAGCTAGTTTGCCTGAGGAACAACGGGAACATTCACAACTTCTTCTCTGCTACGTTATATTTACATTAGCGCTTTATGTGCACACAGCTCTGGCATTACCTTGATCGTCACGCAGCGCTTCGTGCGACAACCGTTGGCGAAAAGATGCAAGCTGAGTCGTCCTATCTCTGACCGTGACGCCACCTGTTTCATCGAATCGATAATGCCGATGATATTTACATTGCTTTAAACTGTCCAACATATAGCTGTGTTGTAATGACTGTCGCAGACTTGCATTATAACTTGCGAAAAATCCTACAAACTTACAATGCTAAACGCCGTTGATTTGATTTTGAAACGACATATACAAAACCCCTAATCCGCTCTCCGCTCTAATCCTCTCTTTACATCGTGAAAACAGCTCGTAAACACAAAACAACACTGCTGGGGGAAGGGAGGGTAGACTACTACAGATTACCGTGTAAGACAATCGATTCCTCCCATTCCGACGTGATGGAATAGATGTGGAATTTGTAGCGGGAACAGGTTGACCGGCCACGCTAGTAGCAAGTCATTAAATGATTTCGGCAGTCAACGGAAAACACCCTGAGCTGACCTACTTTTGTTGTAGTTTTGATAAAAAGAGAGGATGGAGAATAAAAGAGTAAATCCCCTATACCATAAAATCCCACGTCTACTCACTGCAGTTTATAAGGGGTTTTTCGGCGGGCTTATAGACGGGGGAGCGGGGGGGGGGGGAGGGGCATAAACGGAATAAAAAATGTTCGGAACGACTAGAGAAAACGTATCTGAGAAACGAATTAAAGCTAACATACCATCTACAGCTTTAATCATACTACCCTATTAGCCTATAACTTTCGATTAAAAACTTTGATGTATATCGGGCGGGCTTTTATCAACAATATCTTTGTTGACAAATAGAAGGGCTTATATCCGGGGGGGCTAAAAACCGGGGAGCATTAACGTGGGATTTTACCGTATTGGACCAGGAGTGATGTAAAAATAACTTGCGAGGGCTTTCCTTAGGAATATGGGCTAAATGGACACTAAAATCTCTTCTCCTTCAGTTTTTCTCGGTTTTATACAGTTACCTGAGAGTTGTAGTCCACGCATTGGCGCTTCTTGTTTTCTTAGAAATTTATCGCAGGCTAATATCAACATAGCCAACGATTTCTGTGAAAGAAGTGACATTTTTTGTTAAATCCGCAAAGTTAATCGGAGGTTTTTATCACACGCAGCTGAGTACATTAATCAGCTGTTACAGATGAATCAAAGGTAACTGAGATTTGATAAACCAAAGGTATGGTTTTATAGAAATTTATATAAAGAGAGCGCTTGTTAAACTCTTTTACAATGTGAGATTCATCTAATTATTTTGGATGATCTGCGATAACTAGTGTAATGTACTCTCAAAATGCGTGAAATTTCAGATAATTTACCACTTTAATTTACCTCGCCTTCGACCATGAAATCCACCTGTTACGGTTTAATCATGGGCGAAACCTCCAGAGCCTCTTAAGGGAAGCGAACAATGGCAAATTACGAGTTTAGGACTTCGTCTCAAATACAACCACTCCCAGTCTTCCGAATGCTAAGCAAATTCTGAGAGACTGTGATATTCCCGACGCATTCCGTTTTCGTGATAGGACCGTAGCGTGGAAAGACACAAAAAAGCTATTTTCATCTCTGTCTTTTTGTTTCTTGACCCGGCTCTTCAGAATACAGTCGCGCCACCGGTTGGCGGGATGTTAAGCAGGTACAATCACAAACATGAAATTGCAAGAATTGGGTAAATTTCTGGAATTTTCAGCCCGGCCCTTCTAACCGTTTTATGATACTCCAAATTCTAATTTAAAGAGAGAGCAAGAAAACATATTTCAAAGAGTATACGAAGAAGGATTTTTTAAACGTAGATTCTAGAAAGCCGCGGACGCAATGGAAGGGAGCTGACAGCCGTAAGCCACATGTTCTAGAACTCGTTGTTTCAATTCACTTACTTGTTGCCGGAGCGCGTTCGCTACAGCGTTTAGTTCAATATTTTTATCTTTTAACTGTTGTACCCTGACTTCTAGCTGCGCTTCTCTTTCAAGTTTCTTTTTCCTGCACTTTGAAGCAGCCACCCTATTTTTCTGTTTCTTTCTTTCACGTTTCACAATCTCTTGAAGTTCTAAGTCGATCGGGGGAAGTGGAAGTACACTTCCGGCTTGGGATTTTAACGTTTCATCGGCGTACTCAAAATTCTCTGTTTCCACGACGGCGCTGCCGTATACCGCGGGATTAAGTTCGTGATGATCATAAGTTGTCACCCCCGCAAACGGGGGATTATTTATCTCGTAAGAAGTCTCATGTACCTGGCTATGAAAGCTGTTCGGTGTGTTTTCCGGCAGATCTCCCCAGCTGTTGTTGGTACCTGAACTAACGGGTATTGTATTCTGCTTGTTAAGATGATCGCCCGGTTGTTGCCGATCGTGTATTTGCTGTAGAGCTTCCGCAAAACCTTGTACATAAGCTTCGTGTTGTTGCTTGACGCTGTTATTTCCCTCGCGCAAACCTTTTGTCTGCGTAGGTGATTTGGGATTCTGAACACTCGCGAGAATTTTTTCAAACTCGGGCGAAATCAGGTTAAATAAAGTGAATTCCGGCGAATTAATAGCTCCGGGATTCCCTTTCGGCGTGAGACCGGTATTGCTTGCAATAAATTTTTCCAGCTCGGGAGAAACCATTTTAAACAGGGTCAACTCCGGTGAGTTCTCGTAAATCCCAAGTTTTCCATTGCCCCTGTATTCTTGTACAATAGAGGGATGGTGTCCCTCGAGGTTTAACCTCAGCGCGTTCTTGTCGTATCGCGAGAAATTGTTCACTGGTACCGATGTTTGGTCATAAAACAGTACATCCATGTTCTCACAGCTTCCTAAAACGTGCTCGCCCATTCTGGAAATTCTTTCGCCGTGTCTTTATGTCTTAGATAATCTGAAATAAACGTAACTTGCCCTACTGAAGCCGCTATGACGACCATCATATAATTTTTCTGGAATTAAGTCACCCTTCGAACCAAAACATTACGTCACCTGGCAAGCCGCTCATTGGCCCGCGAAGTTTTCGCGCCAAAAATACTTAGTGCTTAACGGTTGCCAAAACGGTTGCCGCGGTGCGGATTTCCCGCCAATTTTCTTTCCAAGAAAAACAACTTTTCCACAGGAAGCCCAATTTCGTGATTTCCTTTTCTTTGAAAGTGAAAGTTTTGGGTTTTATTCGCGTTTCTAAGATACAACGTAGGTTTAAGATCACAGACCCGGTCAATGATCATGAACTAACATACAGAGTGCTCAAAGTTACCCACCTGCCGGGCACCTGTTAAAAAGTCAACTAACCTGGGAGAAAACGCGATGTAGGTATTAGCCCGGGCAATAAAACTCGTATTTCATGTGTCGTATCCGTGTAGTGAAAGATAAACTTATGACAAGCAAACAATGAAAAACCTGGTGTTTATGGTAAAATTAATTTGTAGCCCACGGTAAGAAGAAAAATATTAAGGAATAATATTGACTCAAATTTTTCTGTTTCAAGAAGACTGAATATATATAACGGCGGCTGACCTTTTAGCATTACCGGTTTAAAATAACCAGCTCTTTTCTCCGTTGTGACAACTGTCAAGAATTGACAAACCTACGTTCAAACACAAATAACAAAATTGTCAACAAATTCATTTTATTAGTTCATTTTCGTTCTAATTACTTCATAACAAAACTCATTTCGGTAAAGTTTTGATTTGATTTGCTTTTTACATGTCGTTTATAATCTTCCTTTATAGAACTTTCATATAAAACAATTCCTAACTCAATTTTGTACTATTTTTACAACACATATTACCCTAAAAGTTAGTCTTTCGTTAGAATGTAAGCATTCCTATTTCAGATAGACACAGCACGTTTCTCCCCGTCGGAATTCTGTGCGCTTGCGGAGAGCTATTTTCTGAGAATTGACAAAGCATTGATTTTTGGCAAACTTGTTGTTAAGAGACATGACCAGTGCTAATGACGATAAGCTCACGTCACAAGTCTCGGAGAGCTCGTGTTGTTCTTGATTGAATTTAAGAATCGGAAGTGTTAAGACCGGCACTATAACGAAGATTTGCCGAAGACAGCGGTGATTTCCCGGACTGAACTGTTCGGGCTCTAGTCCCGTTTCAGACGATTCTTAGATAACAAGTGTACCGCCATATTGAAAGGCAACTGTCTGTAGGCTGCTAAAGGCACTTGATTCGTCCACAAGATCCAAGTTGCTCAAAGTATCACAAAGTATTCGTTGACTTAACTGTGTGGTCGTTAAGATGTGCGGTTGAACCACCGAGAGAAAACTCGCCCCGCACACAAGCCAAATTTATGCTCACTTTGATTCAAATGCGGGCATTCTTCGAGACATTTCAGTAGAATGTCTCGTGACAATCCCAATACGACATCGAGGCTGAACGCAAACGGGTCGTTTGAGTAACCGTGCTTTGAAAACACTTCATACAATTTCCCCTGAATCACCAACGATGATCACGTCCTCTTTCTCAGCACCTTTCCCACTTGAAATGGTCACGCCATCGTTAAGTGAAGTAACATCACTGATCGATACACTCGCTTTTAACACCTTGCTCATCAGTGAGCCAGTGCACTTCGCGAGAAGCGGTCTTGTGATTAGAATACTTGTCAGTCAAAATGCTACCGTGGAAACAAACCTCACAAGCATTTGAAAGAGTTTTCTTTCTGTACGATTCGCGTAGATTGACCCAGAACGTCGCTAGAAGAACTATTCCTACTATACCACTGAATTAATACAATGTAACTTGGTTGTTTTTAAACTACATTAATTTTGATCGGCGGGGAGTACGTCCAAGATCTCTTCACACAATTGCGGAGATTATCTCGCTTTAAATTTGTCCTTGTACTTTCTAAACTAAGCGTTCTTCCAGTTGACACAGATGCAGCGTGTTTGTTAGAAGTCCCACTTTCTTCCGAACCAGTCTCGGTACAAGAAATGGATATCATGAATTGTCCAGCATACAAAAATACCAGAGAACACGAGTGGTAGAATGACTTCCCGGGCAATAACTGAAGAGAAGGAAGGGAAATAGAACTGAGAAACCATCGGTCTTTTTACATCAAAACATCAAATTCGAAAACTGAAAACATAAGCTACATTGCGTGATTTCAAACCGTGAAGGAGTCGGTACGAGTCTGTAAATTATGGAATTAGTAACTATTGATCCACGTAGTCTTAAAGTGCAGACCAAGCATTACAAAATTCCCAAGTTTGGTGTTAATCAGGCTAGTTTTGACTGAGATACAGCCATTTGAAAATGTCCAAATTTACAAAGAAATTGTTCTATGACCATCCGGACGCTGTGTCGGACAGCGTCCGGATGGCCATACATTTCTTTGTTAATTTTGACGTCTTTAAAATCGCTGTATCTCAGTCAAAACTAGCCTCATCAATACCAAACTTGGGGATTTTGTGAATCTCGGTGTGCTCTTTCTGACTATGTGGATCAATAGTTGCTTATCCCATAATTTACAGGCTCGTACCTAGTCCTTCACGGTTTGAAATCAGGCAAAAGTAAAAATGTTTATTTTTATAAAATGTTTTGTTACGTCTCTTAGCTTAGACGTTTTGAAATCAGTTTCTCACAAGTTCTTTACGTTTTTGTGAACAGCCGCCATGTTCATCCCAGCGGCACAACAAGGAACGCACATTTAAAAAACTGTACCTCAGGTGTGCCGAGTTGTAGCGTTCCAACCCAGGTCACTTTTCCATCCAGCTCGGTCACAGGGCACCCAGAGGCCTGGTCCTGGTACGGTTCAACGGTCAATAACAAGGGACCATGAGGTTCATCTGGTAACGAAACACAACAAGGATTTGATTTACTACAGAAACCTTAATCTCGTGCTGCTTCACATAAAAATTACCAGCTGCTCGGAGAATCTCGAAAAGTGGGAGTAAATCTGTTCGGAGCGAATAAAATATAAAGAGATATTCGGTTGAGCACGCTGGTCATCACCTTTATGTAATACTGAAACAGGCAACCGATTTGCAGTAGAGCAGTTTTATCGGAAGAATTCCTGAACTATTAAACAAAAAGAAGAGCAAGGTGAGTTTTTCTTGAGATGTACATTTGCGGCTTGCTCCGAGGCAATGAGACCGACCATAGGAATTATACGGTTCTATAAAGGAGCGATCAATAGCCACCAAGATAGACAGACAGTTAAGACTGCAGGGTGTCTTAGTATAGCAATAATGCCAATTCCATTGCTTATTGGCTTTTGATGAGATGTAATCAATATGATACTTACAGGAAAGACTTCATCTACAACCGCAGTTCAAATATGAATTATTTCATATATACTTTACATCATTTCACTCCTCGCGGGAAGATATGAACTCAATAAATTGACCTCGCTCCCAATGTGTGGCTTCATAGCTCAGTTGGTAGAGCATCGCACCGGTATTCGCGGAGGTCACGGGTTCGAATCCCGTTGAGGCCCTGATTTTTTTCAGGCTTTTCACTTTCACCTTTGTTGATTAAATTCCCTAGATATTTCACTCAAGTTTTGCGTTCGAGGGTTACTAATTGCTTAGGATAATTGGCCAAGATTTCCGTGGGGGGGATTCACTCTCTCACTTTCTTCCCCTCTTAGTACAACAGTTTGCCACATCATAACTCACCACTTTGATTAGTAACTTCAATATTGAGATCCACAATTGTGCAGAGTGAAATCGTGACCAAGTTCGAAGCAGTGTTGTTGTATTTCTCTCCGTTAATCTTGACACCTTTTAACGAAAGTTCAGTTCACATCAGATATTTAGACTTAGCGAAAACTCTACGTCGACTCATAAATCGTTTAGCCTGGAGTGATTTTTGAATCCTCGTTCGTTTTTTCTTGATTTGTAATTGAAAGTAAGGACTACTTGCAGTGTGCAGATTTTAGCTAAATTTTAAAAAGAGGAGACTGCATTTCAAAGGTCATGTCGTTATATGGCAACCCAACGCAACAACCTCTCAGTTGTTAGAATAGATTTAAATGCGCTTGACCTTCAGCGAAGGGAAGCCATTTTATGATACAGTACCTTAGAATATTTATACCGATATCTTTACTAAGTCTAACACTTGTGGGATCATTCAACTACTGCGCATGCGTGTGGGATTTCGAAACAGAAATTTACCATCTCAGGCCCAATTTCATTTAGAGCGCAAATTAGCTGTTAGTTCAGGTTCTCTGCACAATGCAAGATTGTTTATTTTATATTGTCGCTTAGGACCTGAAACTAGTCCGGCTGTGACGTCAAAACAAGAACGTAAATTTAGACAATTTTCGGACCAAACAAATACAAAGGAGAAAATGTACTATGAACTGGGCAATCAAGCACAATTCCAATCAAGTTTTCTTGTAAACATTCGCGAAGGATACCAGTAGTGTAGCAGCTCTCGAAGCTTGTAATTCTATTTGTCGTCATCGCAGCAGTTGTTATTGTTTTGTGGTTAGGGGCATTGTTTCTGTTGTTTGTTCTATTGTACTTTCAAAGGGTTGCAAGCCATTCAGAGAGACCTTACGAGAGCTACTACATCGCCCACAGATACGTGCGGACCTACGTTCTTGTTTTGACACTTCACAACCTGACTATTCCCAGGTTCAAATCCTCAAGGTTCCGAACCCAAGCGATGGCTAAAGCGCAATGAAAAAATAACGTTAATCTATTTTTCGATCTCCATTTCACGATTTCAAGTAGATTTCATTAAGCAAATAAAAATTTATATATACATCTGTCATGCACATTTTAAGGTTCGGTCCCCTGGTGATTTTATACAGTCACGTGTAAGATGTTATCGCAATACGCACCAAAAGTGATGGGATCCGGCTTCAAAAACCTGATCATGTCAGCGTCTAGCTTCAAGGTGTCCACATAAGCAAAGCCTGAGGCATGGCAAGCCGGCTGTGAGAAAGTTAAGGACCAACAACAACAACAACAACAACAACAACAACAACAACAACAACAACAACAACAACAACAACAACAACAACAACAACAACAACAACAACAACAACAACAACAACAACAACAACAACAACAACAACAACAACAACAGGATGTGTACTGCAAAGGGGCTGGTGGAAGTGAGGATGGGTTCAATACGACCAGCGTTATTTTCTGTCATGACATGGCTAGCTCCCCGGCTAGCTCGGCTCATTTACGCGCAAGGAAAGAACGAGGCAAATATCCACAGATCATAATCGAACAGAATCGATCAACAACCCATAATTAATAAAACAATTCGCGAACTGTTTCTTAGATATACCCTGACCCGCATAAGCTAGCCTCTATCTTCTACACACGAGACTTACCTGACGGAGTAAATCTACCTTAATCTAAAGCTCAATCTTGATCTTTACTGTGCTAGAAGCTCCCTAAGCGGGATATCTGCGCGCAGAGATACAGTCATGTTGTAGTGACTTTTGCATGTCAAATTCCCATGTCAACTTCTCCTTATTGGTTCTACGTTTGGTCTAAATACTTTTCTGGGATAACCTCAGTTCAGAATTGATCTACAACTACATACGGGGATAATTCCCACGTGACACTCTCGCGGAATTATCATTCCTAGGCAAAGGATACAAGATTCCATTGAAGTTTAACCAAGTCACACACGAATTTCTTGTATTCAGCTCTTCTCTGGGAGTCAGTATTAACCTTGAAAGAAATGATAGCGCGTCAAACAATGTGCCCTGCTTAAAAATCATCAAATTCTGAACTTCAACTTTGACCACGGCATTACAATCCATTTTCTATCTTTGAGTTCGGACCACTTTTCTCTGTTTTCTATCGCTATGATAAGCTTCACCTCATAAGGCACATCTTGACGCATTTAGCATGAAGTCTGTCGTCCTTAATTTTGGGAAGGAGCATATGACGATCCCAAATAATGTCTGCAAAGGATAGGCCTTTTCCCAAATACAGGGTGTCAAGCACTTAAGGGGTCCAAAAATATAGGAATATAGGACTCAACAACCTGAAAATATAGGACAAAACCCACCAAAACTGCAAAAATATAGGACTAATCTGACAGTCACTTTTAGGCCCAACGTAAGGTTCTTTAGTTTTAAGACAATTTAATATCATTATTTATATGTTGCCAATTAAAAGTCAATAAAAGAAAGACACTTTTTCGGTTTCAAAAATCTCTTTATTTTTTTTTTCTGGAATCATTACCTCATCTTACTGACAATACGTTCTTCGGCTTGTGAGATCAATAACAAGGGCAATCTGACATCCCTTTCAGTTCAACAATGGTTGACAATATAAACTGGTTCGAGTTCAAAATTCAGTACTGACACTTTAGTGAATGCAAGTAACAAGCAAGGAAATTTATATGCTACAAGGCCAAATAACACAACACAAGTCACTGTTCTGGATGAACTTTCAGATAAGCTGAAGCATTCGGAAATTCTTCT
>JAHPZR010026569.1:72500-80710 GCA_019787425.1 Platygyra sinensis
ACAATGTTCGGAACACTCGGTAATCCTCGTGTCTGGTTTTGATTGGATAACAACAATCGGAAGTTTCCCGAGAGCTTCAATGCAGGTTTACCAAAACGACATTTGCAGCACGACTGCAGTTTAGATAATAAAGTTAAAATATAAATGGTTTGCAAATGAGTAGCTTTATAACCAGTTAGTCCTCGAGTTGTAAAGAACGTGGACAAATTCCATGCAATGTTACTTCCAATTCTTACCACAATTTGGTTGATTTCCATTTTGCACAGAGGACGAGAACTCCATGTCATTGGACGTCTTGTTCACGGCATCAAACATCAGTAAACACTGAGATCTGTCGCTACGAACAACAAAAACAGTTGTTGTTACGCTTCTCAATACCCTTCCCTTTGGTCCTAAGTGACGGCAGCGAAAAAATGCTGCTGTGTGGGTCACGTAATATTGAGTCAAAGTACATTACCATCGCTCGCGTTACAGGAACGTTTTCAAGCGTGATTACAAACTATAAAATATTAGTATAAATTTACCGTAATCTATTGTGAATCCGTGAATTTGATTGGCTATATTACCGTCGACTATCTGCTGATAGTCAACAGTTACGCATCAGTGCACATCGCGCATCACGTTTGAACCTGATGTAACATAATAAAACAGTTCTTTTCTACGCGTTACTTGACTTTTTTTCTTTTTATGCAATGAGACTGCGGTAAATTTATACTAAAACAATTAGACTACTCGCCCTCGTTTTCTACGAGCGATAGTCAACTCGGCTGCGCCTCGTTGACTATTTGCTCGTAGAAAACTCGGGCTCGTAGTCTAATTGTTAAATACAGTACATCGAGGAACGCGCTGAATTAATTTTTTTAATTTTCCATACATTTGTCTGTAAATTTGGTAGAGTAGAAGGGGCGGCGCGGGGAAAAAATTACAGACAAATGTATGAAAAATTAGAAAAAATTAACTGACCGTCTTCTATCCAACCTACATTCTTCAAACTCGGTGAATACAATCTTCAACTTAGTATTCTAACGTTGCGAGTCAAAAATTGCGTAAAATTCAATCTTGGAAAAAGTTATTTGCTATCGGATTCCCATACAAACACTGTAATTTCTAACCGCTTTGCCTAACCGTCAAGATGACGCCGAAAACCGTGATAAGGCCTATTCCTAAGTTTTGGACGAACTTTGACAAAAAACTCAGCATACCTAGGAAGCTCAATGATCTGATAGTTTTCGCAAAGCAAGCTTGGGACGACTGTGACGTCAATAGACATAGTGGCTTTCCGGCACGTGTGGTTACTTGACTCTCCTGTCGAGTAGCGCAGTTGAATCGCACCAGTCAAACCCCAGGGTGCCTCGGGGTCATAGCTGAGATTCTCGCTGCTCTCGGTGCCTTGTGGGAAGTGATGCGTGCCTGTTATTGTCACGGTGACTTCGGTGGAGTCACCGGGAAGGACTGGTAGTTTGGATTTGATTTCTTCTTCGTCAAAACTGAAGAGTTCATCGGCTCCTTGAAAAAACAAGAGACACAGATAACAAAATTATTGAAGTTGACCTCAATTAAAAGAAGACTTAAAATAGCTCAGTCACGATATTTTGAGTTATCGTGGCCACGTAAAAAATTACATTTAAATTGAAGGACACCTGAAAATAGTTGTTAACTAAGATAGAAAAACACCAAAGAGATAATAACAACCATAAAGGAACAAGGATGGTTGAGGATGGAGAAGATTAACACGGATTGCAAACGACGGACTTGAAAAACTTAGGCTAAACTTTACAAGATGCGGGAAGCGTGACGTAACTCCTTTAATGACTACATCACTTTTACTGCGTATACCCGAAAAAACTGATTTACATTCATCACAATTTATCAAGAGGACTTAGCCGTCCCATCCTGTCACTAATTATATAACAAATTGTTGTAACAATGGTAATGAAAACGACGACTTAACCGTCCCGCTGTTACTACTTTTTCCATGGTAAAAATGACCGACCCTCTCCACCCAAGCCGTGTATTATACAGTGAAATGCATGATGACTCACCCTCACCATCCTTACTGCTGACGGAGATATTTAGATTGTCAACCGGTAACTTGCTAATGTTCTCCAGGGTGATTTTTCCTTTCTTGCTGTTTTGAAGATAAAAATAAAAAATATTCATTAAGCAATCTTGAAAATACTTAAAAACATCAGGAAAATACATTGCTAAACGTCTGGAACTTCTAGAGGGATAAAATGACAACCAATCACATATTAACCAGCGCTGTCTTCTCATTCTACAGCCTTACATTCTTACCTCTGACCAGCATAAAGCGTGACGGCCGTAACCAGGGGTGCAGATTGAGGGGTGTCGGGATCTGTAGCCTGAGAACGGACCTTAGGCAGAGACGTGGAAACCTGGAGGAGGGGCATTGAAGGGACCACATCCACAATCACGGGAAAGTCCTCTTTATTTTCCAGGTGTTCTTGTGTAAGCTTGCAGTTGCTTTCAACTCCAAACACAGACACTGTGTAACCTGCCCGTGAAAATAAAAACAATTAATCAGGGGGCAGTAAAAATTGATTCTCAATATACATTCATAAATGCACTGTGTTCTTGTGGAAAAGACTTTAAGAGCACTATAGAATTGGAGTTGTTCAAATTGATACGTGTGCGCTAGTTTCTAATGAAAATGTTGGACTGCGTTGGCGGACAACTGACACATTGAGCCTTTCCGAAGATTTCCGAATAGTCTACCAAAGTTGTTGAAGGTCACACGAACTTTTCCGAACATTTACGAAGACTTCCACCGTACGGAATTTGCGAAGCTGTCATTTCAAATGTTAGTACTCCGTCAGAGTCAAAAAATTGCATGTAACACTAACCAGTAATTCTCAGCTGCCCCACAGAGTGTGGAATTCCCAGTAGAATGACTGTATGAGGACCTGCCTTTGGAGGAAGAGACAGGCCTGTTGGGAAAGGCTCAAATTCAACGCCCTCGACACAAAGAATCTGCAAGAAGTCAATGAACATGTAAACGGATTAGCCAAAAACAGCAAGCAAATGTACAAGCAGCAAGTTGTAGCATTTTGTCATGGGATAGACTGATGCTTAGGTCCGTTTAAAAATAATGAAACTTAAAAATGAACTTTTTAAAATTTATTTCGCTTTACTGTTAAATAAAGAAAGTTACTGAGGTAAAACAGGAAATGTACTGTAACAGTGGCCATACACTTAGCTGTACAAGCACTAAGCTTAGCTAGTTTACAGGCATGCCACTGACAAACAAACGTAACATAGTTAAAAATCCCAACTGACAAGAGGCAGACCAGTTGGCTATTCACAAAGCGTGACCGAGGATTTGAACTCGGCACTACCGAGAAACAAATCCCGCTAGTGACAGAGTGGAGGCCTTGAACCACGGTGACCTCTAGATTACAACACCAGGGCCCTAAACCACTCCGCCACTCAGTAATTAATGGAAAAATGCCAAAGAGAAGAGCAAAGGCTGTTGTGAAAATATCTTTTTGTAAAAGGTCTCGATAAAAGCAGTGATGAAATTAATTTTAAGAAAAACACGACACTTCTGAGTTTTACAGACATGTTTCAGCAGTTGCCTCTGCCATCTTCAGTGTGAATGAACAGTAAATTCCAGTGAAATATAAATATGAGAGAAATTACAATAATAATAATAGCAATAATTAAGACTATGACAATAGAACCTCAAAATATTAAACAATAAGTTTTAAATTAACATGTTTGACCTGTGCGTTACGTGTTACTCTTACCATTTTTGAGACTTTGAGTTCAAAGGGCATGGGATTGTAAACATCCAGTGAGACTTGCCCAAGATCTCCACAAACCCACGTTATATCTGCACAAAAAATATTAACAGTTTGATTCTGCAGCTTGAAGCAACAAATGCGAAACAATAATGCTCAGCGCATAACAAGTAAAGCTAGAGTCACAACCCACATTCTATTCAAGATTTCCTTAGAAGTTTCTCTGAAGTTTGTTTGTGACAAAAGTATTTGTACAGCTGCGATTTGTGAACCCTACAGACATTACTTAAATTGTACAGGCAAGAATGTACACGCAAGAAAAACTGCAGACTATAGACTTTTTAACTGAATCATGTTGCCTTTTCCATCCTTGAAAGCTAACTTCAAACAAGCTAATGGGAGTGTTATTATTTAGGCTAACCAGAGTGATGTTTAGATTAACCGGAGTGATGTTCACGCTACTGAACCAGAGATCAGACTTCCACTCCAATTATCCTCATACTTGTCCAATACTCTGACAAATTTATGCATAGCATTGTATTGTATTCTATTGTATTGCGACGCTCTCAATTGTGTTGTATTGTTAATCTATTGTTATGTGAATATAATACAATACAATGCTATGCATAAATTTGTCGGAGTATTGGACAACCCTCATTATCCTAATAATGAAAATAACATAATATATACTTTAGAAGTCTGTACTCTGCATTTTACCCCTAGCCTGGTCTGCAGTCTGCATTTTACCCTAAATCTGCATTTTTCCCGCAGTCTGTAGTATGTAATCTGCAGTCTGTGTCAGCAAGATTTACACCGGCTTCTTGTCTTACTTTTAGTTTTCTTCACTTCCTTTGGATTCCGTCTGAGTGATGAAAATATGAATGGTCCTGTAGATTCTGTGTCTGATGCTGCAAGGGACTTCTTTCCAACAGGCTTCAGATGAGGAGCTAGTGAATGTACCTTGAATGATCTATTCACAGAGAAATAACCTTTTTAAAAAATAGGTGCATGCATTTGTCCTATAGATAGCCTCATGCAAACACAGTTTAGAGTGTACAGGGAGTGCTTAATGACAGTTTACAAGTGTGAATCTGAGCCACTAAACTACAAACGCAGACAATCTTTTATGACTTTGTTATGCAACTTTTCAGTCTGTTCACATAACAAAATGCCAGCATATGAGCAGTCATGAAAGAGGCAAACAATTGAAGTCTGCCAAGTGGCCCATCATGCCAGAGATGATCCTGGATTCTGTAGCATGAAGCATGGGCGTAGCCAGGATTTTTTAAAGGGGGGGTCACACTGACTCATACAGAGGGTACTCATCAGATTGTCACCTGAATATTGTAGGTTGTTTGCTTACAAAAAGGCTTACAAAGGGGGGGTCACGGGCACCCCAGGACCCCCCCCCCCCCTGGTTACGCCCTTGGCATGAAGTGACTATGAGTATTTCTACCTCCCCTGGGTGGGATGCTAGTCCATCGCAGGCTTACCCCCAGCATTACATTTGCCGGTATCCATTTATACTCCTAGGTGGAGAGAGGCACTGTGAAAATACCATGTCTAGGGCTTGAACCCAGAACACTGGATCTAGAGGTTAGAACACTAGTTGACAATGATGCCACCATGCCTCCCTACATGTACTCATATGAAAGAGTGACTGGCTAATCCAAAAGAAAAAAAAACACTCCACACTAATGAAAAATATCTCAAACACAACACTAATCTCTAACACTACCTCACAAGAGGCATTCTTGCTAGGGGTATCGAAGGAATGTCTAGCCCATCCATTCTGTTGTTGTCAGTTTCCTTGGGTGACCCTGTGGACTGTTTGGCAGAACTTTCCAATAATACAGACAGCTCTTTCTTCTCATCGTCACTCAAGTGATCGTGCATGGTTTCTAGTAGAAATATAACATGCCTGAAAAAAGAAAAGAGAAAAACATGATTTTTTTAAGATAGCTAGCACATGTAAATTAATGTAATATCATGATATCACTTAGAAAACAGTCCTACAAAAATATGCACGCTGATTGGTTAAACATTGTGTCTCTATAACTCACTGGAGACACAGAACTAGCGAGCAAAGAGAATTAACATTTTTGTCATCAAAAGTTAACAAGTTATATTCCTTTTTCTCGTCACGGCGTTTTCTAAATGAAATAGAAAACATGTACTCCCTGTTTCTAACGAGTTATAGAAACACTCATGAAAGTTTGGGAGAACTCGAAAATGCTGTGGGAACATGAGTCCAGGCGAGTGTTTCCCAAACTTCCACTTGTGTTTCTACAACTCGATAGAAACACGGTACATGTTTTCTATTTAATTCTTAAATATTGTAGAAGTAGGAAGGCACACTTAGTAGGAATATTATTAATGAAATTTAATTTAATCCATTTCACTGCCATAAAAAATTACATTTTTCTGTACCTTCTCACAGTGTAATAATCACTTCTTTATCCTAGACCCCCAAAAACTGATCATGTCATACAACTTAAGTTAAAATTTTACAGTTCCAGACCTCAAGGTAGTCTGATTTTTCATGTACAGTGTAACTTGCACCTGCAATAGAATTCACACAAGACGGATCATACCTGACGGTCAGTGAAGGATCTCCTAAGCGACGTGCAGTGTATATAAGTTCATTTAGCAGTCTTATTTGAAGAGCAGGCCAACCGTTTGGAAGATCTGTCAGTAATTAAACAACAATTGCTTAATTTCAATTATTCAGCATAAATTTTTCAAAATGACATAGCCTTTAAGCTGTCACTGTATGTATTAAGCAGACTTTCAATAATTATTATAAACATTCACATAACTTATTCCAAGCCTCATTAAACTAACTCAGGATAATAACACAAATTTTGATTTAAGGTCGGTGAGTTTGTCAGTTAATATTGCTTGACCTTGGTTAACTCTTAATCCTGGGTTAGTGTGAACCAGCTTTTGAACAACCACTGGTCCTGTGCTAGTGCTGTGGTTTAAATTTGTTTTTCATACACTGTAATTCATCAAAATTTTAACACAAGTTTGTTTTCTAGTACAACCCGATCTGGTGTTAACAGTTTAAGAGTTCAAATTTAATACAGATTCCATTTTTAGTCTTGACAAATTTACCTTGGGGAACATCTTTTTGATCAAGAGGTATCCTGTAGCCTTCAAGTGCACTCATGAGGAATCTGTAAGACTGAAAAAGGAAGACATTATGACATACCCAAATGATCAATCCATACTACATCTTGAGTGTAAAGATGAAGGAATTAGAGCAGAAGTTAAATTATAAACTACCAGACAGGTGTGGTTCCAAAAAATAACCAAGACTTACTTCCAGGATTAATGCAGGAAATTCTGACATGGACAGGGTTTTGAAAGGAAAGATTGAAAGGAAAATACCGTATTTCCTTGAATAATAGCCCTCCCTCGATTAATCACCTTCCTCGAATAATCACCCACTTTGACCAAAATATTTAAAATAATCGCCTTCCCTTGAATAATCGCCCCCTTTTGGTGCAAAAATAGAAATAATCGCCCCCGGCTATTATTTGAGGAAATACGGTACTGTATGTTCAAAATGGAATTTCCAGTGGGGTGGGGATTGGTTCAAACCACAAATCCTTCCTGGGAGGGACAGATATTTCCTGGTACAATTACTTTGATATACTGGTACATGCCTGCACCTTTCAACATGTCTCTTGAAAACAGAGGAGGAATACAAAGTACTGTACATGAAAGTGAAGAGTGATCAGCGCAGTACATTTTCCAATTTAAGCAATTGGAAAGAAGAAGCCTGAGAAAATCAGGGCTTCAACGGGATTTGAACCGTGACCTCTGCAATACCAGTGCGATGCTCTACCAACTGAGCTATGAAGCCACACATTGGGAGCGAGGTCAATTTATTCAGTTCGTGAATATCTTCCCGTGAAGTACTGTACACATAAACTCCCCTTGCAAGAATTTCTCTTCCCATTGGCTGTTTATTAGACAGTCTCACAGTCCAGTAAAATACTCATTTTAGATTATAAGCTCTTAATCCACGATTATGGTCTGATTTAGATGAAACAATACTGCCCTATGGAATATTACTGTATATTCCAAAAATTCACAAGAATTTGTTGTAGTTTATTTTACCAAAAGCCAAAGTGGATGTGGTAATTGCTGTGAAACACACTGCATGGCAGCAATTCTGGTAAAAAACCCTGCCTTCCTTCTGAATCCCAGTTCATCATATAAGACAGCTGCAGTGCTAAATCGTTGAATCTAAAGACAGTGAGATAACATAAATAAGATATAAGAAACAAGTTACTGATGTAAAGACAATACTACAGTGTATTGCGTAGATCAATGTATGTGCGTTATGCTTCTTTTGATATATAAAAATTCAGCTTAATAGTGAGGCCTGCTGGGGGTACTTTACTAATGTCTGAGTATAAAGGTGGCACCAAAGGTTTG
>JAHPZR010026574.1:0-24736 GCA_019787425.1 Platygyra sinensis
AAGTGCGTGGGACTTGCACTAGTCTACGCCTGGAATGACAATGTCACGTGGTAAAATCTTGCATTTACCGCCAAACACGAACCTCGTCCCCAGGACCTTCTCCACTTTTTCAAAAAGCTTCATTTAAAATGTACAGAATTGCTTTTGCTGACATTCTGCCTTGATGATGACTTGACAACTTTACTTTTTTGACGGTCACTTTTCCCTGAACTTAAGTTTGTATCTGGCCATCCAGCGGTTTTTGTGGCAATATAAAAGGAACAGATCGTGGAATTCGAGATTGTGAAATAAGGGACGGACCATTAGAAAAGTGATGGGGGGGGAGGGGAATTTTCAGCTTGCACGAATTTTTTTTTTGGCTCACGGCTTGTGCAGGAATTTTTTTTTCAGGTGAAACCCTCTGCACGAATTTTTTTTTTCAGACAAACATTGCTTTTTGAAAACGTCATAGACAGGCCAACACAAACTCCCCTATGTGGTTTAATTACGGTTATAAGTGGCACGTAAGCCTCTAAAGTTTTGTTCTGGCGAGTTTGTCTTCGAGCGATTTACCTTTTTGAAAAGTTAATAGACAGGCCAACACAAACTCTCCTATGTGGTTTTACGATAGCGACACGTAAACCTTAACAGTTTTGCTCAGACGAGTATGTCCTGGAGCGAAGACAGTCTAACCACACTTTGTGGTTCTTAATGTTTGTTAAAAGTACCAGTGGCAGTGTTGCTGTTTATATTGTTGACTAGTTTATGTTGGTAAGAGTTAAAGTTTTAACGCTACCACTACATGTAAATGCACTTTTTCATTTTATTATAGAATCATTATTCAAGTCGATAAGACCAATACTCTCTAATTTTATTCTGGGCAGAAATAATTTTATAGCATATTTACAAAGATACCAAATTCTAATATTTATATTTTTTACTATAAAATTTATATGTTGAACAGTTAAATATCGAAACTGTTTAAGGAATACACAGGGTTCACTGTATGTTGCAGGTAGACTCGCTGCCAATGAAAACCATACTTTGTGGTTCTTAATTTTTGTTACAAGTACCGATGCCAGTGTTAATGTTGCTGTTTAAGTGGTTGACAGTTTTAAAGTTTTAACACCTACTGCTACGTGTGAATGCACTTTTTTATTGTATTATAGAATTCTTATTCAAGGCACGGGCTCCTGTTCAAGGGGATAAGACTCATCCTCTAATTTTTATTCTGAGCATAACGAATTTTATAGCATATAATATTTACAAAGATACCAAATTCTAATATTAATTTATTACAAATTTTATTTTATTATTTCCATTATAATACAGTATACAGTGTATGTTGTAGCATAACGAGCCAGAAGTTCTTAGCAACCAAAAAACAGACCTTGGATCCCGTGGAGATGAAAAACTTTTAGTTCTACATCTCCACGGGATACCAGTGGCTTGTAGCATTCCAGTGTAATCATATCCCCGACAGTGATCGTTTGTGTTCCACAAAACGCGTCATGTGTACTGACACTTTGAAAATCAGTTTATGTTAATCAGTCAGAAATTCTCAATAATTATTGCAACGAGATTTTAAAAAACCTCTCAAGAGGTTACGCTCACCATTACTATGCGTGATAGAAATCATGAGCTCATAATCTTATTGTTTTCAAGTAATGCGAAGCGATTCTGGAAACTACACGACGGAAAAATCACTATCACGAGTTTGTTACATATCCGGAAGTAATCAGCAACTGTGCTGCATGGACTTCAGAGTTCAGACTGGGTGAACCAGAACCCACCACAGCATGTTCCTATAATGCCACGCACGACGAAAAAAAACTTTGATGATTTTGTTACATATCTTGAAGCACTCAGCAACTGCATTGCATGGACTTCAGCCTGGGTGAACCAGAAAGGATATGTAACATGTTCCTATTATGTCACGCACGACGGAAAATTTTGTTACATATCTCGAATTACTCGTGGGCCTGGGTGAACCTGAAAGGATATGTAACATGTTCCTATAATGTACATCACGCACGTCGGAAAAATAACTTTGACGATTTTGTTACATATCTTGAAGCACTCATCAGCAACTGTGTTGCATGGTCTTCACCCTGGGTGAACCAGAAAATATCCTCTAACCCTCGGCAACGTCAAAATACTACGTGGACGTTTGCGTGGGCAGACCAGAGAGTATTTATAATATGTACCTATACGGATTTTCTATGTATCCGAAATAATTGTCTTTCAGAAAACTAGTGTACGATGGACTCAGTATAGGGTCTAACTCACAAATGAAAATAGTGATTTTTAGTACCTATCTAGTCCCCATACAATCTAAAATCATGACAATCCGTGTAAGTTATGATATAAATAAAATATTAATCTAATGATATAACTTGGTACCTTCGTCTTCTTGTCTTGATTCGATGCTCTACGAGGTTGGTCACGGCTAGCGCTAGCTGAAGACACTTTCTGGTTCTCTGTCGTTCTCAGGTGATTGAATTCATGTACAAGCCAATCGCGGTTGTCCGTTTTGTTTGGTTTTCAACAACTGTTTAATGGTTTCAGCAACAACAGATCCAAACGTATATCCAGGGGCAGCTTCTTTGTTCTTCTTCCCGCGAAAAGAAAACCAGCGCGCCTTCTTTAACTCCGCGAGGAAAATTCTACTGAAAACTGGATCAATTTCGTACGAATGCATCGGGAGAAACACCATATCTTCTAATTCGGGAGGCAAATCTCGTTTTGTGCCCGTTTTCAATGACCGATGACGGGTTCATTCGAAGTCGAAGTCTCTATTATATGTAAGCGAAATGTTCCCGCGTTGTGAAAATTTATTACAAAAAATAAATTATGCGGCCAGATCATATCTGAAAATTACCAGGTTTTTATCAGTTTCTTTTATTGAAAGCAATTATCGCAAACCACAATAGAACCGCAAAATTCTTGCGATGACAGCAACCTGACAGATAAATGACGTCACGCCATAGCAACCGGACCTGGACCTTCCTTCTGCATGAATTTTTTTTCTTTACCTTCTTCTTTGCACGAATTTTTTTTCTTGGCAATTTCCCTTGCATGAATTTTTTTTTGGTTTTTTCCCCACCCCCCCCCCCCCCCATCACTTTTCTAATGGTCCGTCCCTAAAAAAAAATCTTAATAATATTTTTAAAAATGCGCATTGTGTTTCAGATCATACGGGTCCACGTGGACTCCATACAAACAAAGAAAATGCAATGTTGTTGAAAAGAAAGCGTGCAAAGGGTGTTGTTTGCTGGAAATTTCGCGGAGTATTTGTTATGTGATTGGTCTGATCTTATTTTGCATATTCATGATGACTATTGCTTGTTTGTCATTTTAACATGGTTTCTGTCGGAGTAAGATGTGTCAACCAAGTTCCTTCTACACGAGAACCAAATTCTTACTTTGAAGAAGAAATGGCGTTGTCGTTTGGGGAAGAGAAGTCAGTTGACACCCATTTCTGCCAGTGGTTTGTATCATTTTTTTGCATTCGACCTTCGCAAGTAATATTTCAACCATGTGCGCTCACCGGACTCGGTTAACATTTCGTGTTGACCCAGAACAACAGTACGGCTTTACTAGTAACAGAGTAAAAAGTACATTGAGAACTAGTTCAGGAACCATTCAAGACGCTTACGTTCTTAGCTTTTTTTGGACGAGAGTTTGGCTTTCTTGGTGGACGTGGCGTTCCTTTGTAAAACTTTGTTTTGTAATTCACTGTGCACTCTTCACTCCTCGTTTACTTGTTTGTTTCCACGCTTGGTTTGTTTCTTACTCAATTTTTATCTATTCTATTTTCAGGCAGTAAACGACTGAAGACAGAAAAATCAGGAAAATACGAGGAGATCAAAAGGATTCAAGCAGGGGGATGAAGAAAAAGTTGAGAATAGCATTTGAGAATTTGGTTAAATTGAAATCTCTTCGATAAGAAATGGCAGCCTTGAAACAAAGAGAACGGGATATAATCGAGTCATGTTCAAACTCGTTTTGTTTGCTCCAAGTTTTATTCATTTTTTCCTCGGCTGATCAATTTACACTGGACATTCGGGCGCGACAAAAATCTAATTCGGTAGTGATTGTTAATTAACTCTGCCATTTTTGACGCAAAGATTTCAAACGCTTTCCAGCCATCATTAAGTAAATGTTTTCAAATTATGGGAGTTTTCTTTCTTTGAGCGATCAAAAACGCGATTAAACGATATTTTATCGTGTTGGCATTTACATGCTTCACTACGTGTATTTTGTCAAAGTCGAGTATTTCCTTTATAGTTTTAAAAATTCCAAATTGTTGTACAATCGCTCAACTCTCCAGCACTCTCAAGTTTGAAAACATGTTACTTGGTAATAACCTTTGTAGAATATTTTTTTAAGGTGGCGCTGCATGTTGATAGTAACTATTGGTTACGTGATCATGCCAGTCATAACAAATTCTATATTGACAGAAATTGGACAAACAATTCAATGCTGAATGTCTTATAATGTCATGTTTTCCAAAATCGCATCAGGCGCTAAGTTTTAACAAGGCCTAAATTCAATTTATGACGTGAACTGTCTGTTGGAGGGCAATGCCCTTGCTCAAAAACAACATAAAACAACTAACGGCTTAAAATTGTTTCAAACTTTATTTTGTCGGAAAATCATTTATACTTTTCAAATCTTGGCATCTTCAGATACGTCATTGGACATTTTCCCTCAGTTTTCTAGAAATTTCACCGAAATTAATTCATCTGATGTGAATCGTGTATGTTTAAGGTGGCTCGATCGGATTTTTAAGTCACGATACCGTTCAACTTTGAGCGACTAGAGCACCACCATTATCAATCCAACAGAAAATCAAACGTTAGTGCTGTGCTTGAGAGAGATGAAAGTTTCAAATGTGGTACATTTCACCAAGATCTGAGTTACCATAGCAACGAAATGACGCCATGCCCCATTTTACATAAGACCGAATAACTTGCCACCAGACATAAATTCGGAAATACGACGTCGGGATCTCGGACTTGACATAGCTGCCTCAACGATGGCAAAATTGTAAAAAAATCTATAAGAGGGTTTTCGAGAAAATTACGAGTGAATTTTTAAGGTGTCAAAATGCAACAAAAGCAAAGCTATTTTAAATGTTATTGCAAACTATATCCACAAGACTTGACTAAATGTCATTCTGGTCTTAAATGAATCTTATAACATATAATTACCTCGAGTGAAAATCTCAGAGAAATCGCTCCGTTTGATTTTCAGAAACATTGGCGTGAATATCAACTGGTGTAGGCCGTTATTTTGCATTCTATCAAAAATTGCCCTAAAATTCTTAAATTGGGTGGGAATTAAAAACCACTCGATGAATTTTTTTTATACTTGGCCCTCAATAAGATTAATCCATATTTAACGTAATACCGGAGTTTCAAATAAATTGAAACACTTTAAGGCTGCTAATTTTCAGCGTCAACTCAGGAAAATATTGCGCTTATTTTCACTCGTGTTGTTTGTTGTCTTCATTATAATTTTCTTTTGTCTCGAATCACCATGCTATTGTACATTTCTGTATATCATGAATGCATAACCCGCGCGATTACTTTCCGGCCACTTTCCCGAGGCATGCTAAAATATCCCGAGCTAGCACTACAATAACAATAAATGTTATTGTAGAGCTTGCTCGGGATATTTTAGCAAGCTTCGGAAATTTACCGGAAAGCCATCGCGCGTGTTATGAATTCATGATATACAGAAATGTACAATAGCATGGCGATTCGAGACAAAAGAAAATTATAATGAAGACAACAAACAACACGAGTGAAAATAAGCGCAATATTTTCCTGAGTTGACGCTGAAAATTAGCAGCCTTAAAATGTTTCAATTCATTTGAAACTCCGGTATTACGTTAAATATGGATTAATCTTATTGAGGGCCAAGTATAAAAAAAATTCATCGAGTGGTTTTTAATTCCCACCCAATTTAAGAATTTTAGGGGCAATTTTTGATAAAATGCAAAATAACGGCCTACACCAGTTGATATTCACGCCAATGTTACTGAAAATCAAACGGAGCGATTTCTCTGAGATTTTCACTCGAGGTAATTATAGGTTAGAAGATTCATTTAAGACCAGAATGACACTTAGTCAAGTCTTGTGGACATAGTTTGCAATAACATTTAAAACAACTTTGCTTCTGTTGCATTTTGACACCTTAAAAATTCACTCGTAATTTTCTCGAAAACCCTCTTATAGATTTTTTTACGATTTTGCCATCGTTGAGGCAGCTATGTCAAGTCCGAGATCCCGACGTCGTATTTCCGAATTTATGTCTGGTGGCAAGTTATTCGGTCTTATGTAAAATGGGGCATGGCGTCATTTCGTTGCTATGGTAACTCAGATCTTGGTGAAATGTACCACATTTGAAACTTTCATCTTTCTCAAGCACAGCACTAACGTTTGATTTTCTGTTGGAATGATAATGGTGGTGCTCTAGTCGCTCAAAGTTGAACGGTATCGTGACTTAAAAATCCGATCGAGCCACCTTAAAGTGTTACTGAAACGAAATTTTGTATCGGAGATTTTTGCATAATAATAAAGTATGAACCTTGTTTACAAACAGTTTCAACTTTTTTTTCGCTTGCGAATCGCGGAAAGTGCTTTTTTAGCCGCTTGAAGTTGGCTGCCTGAACCCGAAATTGGCGGCCATTTTGGCGCGGCCAAACCAGCCTCATGACGTCATGAGTTGTATACATCTCAGAACTCAGAGTAAACCCCGAGTGAGCATGGAGTGTGACCCGAACGTCAAAAGGCCAAAGAAACAGTCACTGGGCAAGTACTGTTTAGCTGGTGGCCCTGGAAACGTGAGTTGTACCAATAACTCGAAAACAGAGGGCATATCAATGCATATGTTCCCGCGTGATGAAACAATTCGCGAGAAATGGGTTCGCTTCGTCCAAAGGCATAGGGCAAAAACCCCAGCATCTTCTTCATCGCTATATTGATCGGTTTCGCTTTCTTCCGAAGAAAAATCACCCAACATTTCCTCGTTATCCGACATAATTTCCGACCGTGTAATAACAAACAACGTAAGAGAAAAGAACCAAGATGGCGAATTGTATACAACTCGTGACGTCATCGGTCTTAATTATTTGGTTCCATGCCCCGGACACCGTTTGGAGCAAAAATGCTTTTTTCAAGATTAAAAAATACCACTTTCCGGTTTCTTCTGGCAAAAACGAATTCGCTCACGATGATTAGCGTATTTCCAAGTACAAAATAACGCCATAATCTCCGATACAAAAATTTCGTTTCAGTAACACTTTAAAGAGCAATTTCCTTGCAGAAAATTAATGAATGAGCCAAATGATATAAAATGCCGCAGCTTGAATCGGAGTATTTCTATCGTTTCTTTCCTTGTCATTTAAAACTGTAAAACTTAATTTACTCCAGGAATTGTTAACAATTCGTTTGTGAATCTAAATTTGTTCGCAGTAGTTATTGAAGTTAAATTTTTGCAAGGATATTTCAAATATTTGCTGACATGATCACAACATATAGTAACGCGTTCTTCGTGGTTTCGCTCGTGTTCTTTTTTTTCGTTGTATGCGCTATAATAAACATAGGCACGCAAGGCGTGCAAGAGTTATTTTTTTGTGAACTGAAAGGTTTCAGTGCAGAGATAGCAGAATTCTGAATCGATGACATGTAAAATGTTTTACTAAACAAACTACAGTAACCTGACACGTCTCCAAATTACTATAGATATGATCTTATTTTCTAACAGGCAATTTGATTCGTTTTTTGTTACAACCCACACTGTGATTGGTGTGACATGCGCACATGCATAACTCCCCATCACTCACCGATCTCATAGCCCTTTCAACCCCAAGAGGAATTTTTGCTCAAAAATACTCAAGCCGTTAAGAGAACTTTTCGCATTTTATACGAGTCGTAAGTTTACCCTTTTTACAAAACAACACTACTTTACGGAAAATAGAAAGAAAGAAAGAAAAAAAAACTTTCTGATACAAAGAAAGTCTGATTTTGCACTTTAACTTGACGCCATGCAGTCTTCAAAAAATATCGAACTGAAATGAATGTCATCAAATAAAGTTATAAACTGCTACTGCAGAGACGTAAAAACAGTTTAGAAATGAAAGCTTCTTTTTTGTTTAATATCCTGGAAACAAAAGCCGACAATTTGTAAGCTCCCATTGAATTTATTGCCATAGCAAAAATAGAAGTGTCAAGTTACCATTTATAACTAAAAATAGCAAACATCTCGTGCGAACGATTTTCTCCGACACGAAAAACAAAAGTGTCAAGTTACCATTTGCAACTAAAATAGCAAGCATCTCGTGGGAACAGGTGCTGACGATTGGTTAGCTCTAATTGAATTTACTCCCTTGTGAAAAACAAAGTGTCAAATTACTGTTTGTAACTAAAAAATAAAAATATCTGTCTATATTTGCATGCAACAAGAACAAAACAATCGTTACCTGTACCTATTGTAAACGTTCGAACTCTTTCGAATCAAAATAGTCTTGTCTCCCCTAAAAACAAAGAACTAGAAGCAACGATGCGTGACGTCTAATTGAATTTACTCCTTGTGAAAAACAAAAATATCAAGTTACCTTTGTAACTAAAAATAACATCTCGTTCATTTGCATACAACTAGCTCACGCACTGTTTCAAAGCTCAAGGCTCATCTCGTCCATAACTAAAATCCTCAACCTAACCCACCGAATTTGCCGAAGTAAACCCAATATATGAATACTTCCTCCTCTTTTATAGAAGAATAAATATGGCTGTTCTGAACTGTATCGGGATCAAATCCTCTCATATACCATTTACCTTTAAAACAAGAAATTTGATTGGCTGTTTATAGTAGACCCGATCTGATTGGTGTGACATACATACATCTCTCACTCACTTACTCACTCACTCACTCACTGATCCATTGACCCGTCCACAACATACTTGACGCGCCGACTAAGAGGTATTTTTTTTACAAAAAAATAACTCAAAAAGCGCTGACATTAATTTTTGACGTTTATTGTGTATTCACATGCAGAGCCACCTTGAAAATAAATAATTTTAGAAGAGGATATTGAGTTTCTGGATTGATCTTCTTTTCCTAAAAATACTAGGTTTATCGGCAGATTTCTATTTTATACATTTCCGAGGGGAAACGTTCCATTTGTATTTATTTTTTTAGCTTTTTTGGAAGGAGGTTGTTAAGCGCAAAGGTCAATCAGAAACCAAATATATCCTCTTGTTTAACTTTCAGCGAGGCTTTATTCAATTATGTCTGGTATCAAGCAACTAATTCCATTATCGCTTTTAAAAATATAGGTTCAATTGTCTGATTTTTCAAATTATTTTCGCTTTCATTTGAACTATCCTGGATATCGAGTCTGAGAGACGTAGCTTCAATTGTCTGAATATTCTAAAATGCTGAAGCTACTTTTGGACGAATAAACATATTTACCAAAAATATTCACGAATAGATTTTGTTGCTTTTCAAAAATTTGTCTTCAATTTTTTGATGTTTTTGTTTCCGCAACTGACAAACATTTTTACGAAAAGTATTCACTATTGCATCTTTGATTTTCAACACTTGGCACCAATTGTCTGAATCTTCTAAAATTTTATTGCTATCATTTGCTGCGGACAAAAATTTACCAAACCTTTGCTATTAGCTCTATTGCTTAAAGCTGTTGCTTCAATTGTCTGGTTCTTGTAAAATGATATTCCCTTCGCGCGCAAATGACAAAGTTTTAAATCAAAAATATTCAACGGATATAAATTATAGCATTTATAGTCGTACATTTTGAAGCTTGGTAACCAGACATTAACCTTTAACACCTCGCTGGAAGTAATTTCTAGAAGGTAACGAAGCAAGCCATGAACAGATTTTTAAAATTTGGCCTGAACTTGCCGGGTTTTGCTTTTTCATTTTGGTTTAGTGTCGGAGGCTCTCAATTTTTCAAACGCTAGGACTAGATTGAAGTTCGCCTTTTTTATCATAATTTTGTAGGAGTAATCGGGTTCATGGCTTGCCTTTGCTATCATCTAGAAATATATAGCATGATGATATCACGTTAAATAATGAAGCCGTGAATGACGGGCAGCTAGAAATCTTCATACAGAAATTAGACTACGAGTAATCCCTCTTTCGCTTAGTCCGTCGTGCGTGACGCGAAAGAAAACCGTGGGAAAAAAAATGGCCGCGTGAAATCCTGGGCGCGAGAAGCACGCGTGCTTCTCGCCCCCAAGATTTCACCCGGCCATTTTATTTCGCGGTTTTCTTTCGCGTCACGCACGACAGACTAAGCGAAAGAGGGGCTACTCGTAGTCTATACAGAAATGTGACGAGCCAGTCAAAATATCTCCAACTACAACGTTTCTGCACAACATTGCGAAGATTGCGACATTTTAGAATCGCTATAGTGTAGAGAGTTTATGTAGCTGGGCGCAAGTTACCCTGCTATATAAACTTCACTAAATATTTCGATTTAGAAAACAGCCCAAAGGAAATACGCGCGCTGATTAATAAAGATTTACAAATTGAATTTACATGTTGATGTTCAAAGTAACCAAGATTTTTCCCTTTTATCGTCGTGAAAGTTTAGGAGAACTCAAAAAAGCTGTGGAAACACTCGCCTGTGGCTCGTGTTCCCACAGCATTTCTCGTTCTCCCAAACTTCCACTCCAGTTTCTGACTATGTTTTCTTTATTTTTTAATTTGAAATGTTATCAATTTTCTCGATGTTGTGCAGAAACGTTGCAGTTATAGATATTTTAAATAGCTCGTTTCATTTGTTTCTTGCTGTTCGTCGTATCATGGCTGACTGAATATCATCATGGAATATACCATCTTCAACACAAACTACTATTTATGGACTCAAAATTTTAGTTTTTTAAAAAACTCTAATGATTGGAATGAAAACGTTTCGTTAGTTTGTGTTAAAGATGGTATGTTGATATTTTTGGCGGGAAAAAGTACAGGGGGTACCCCTGTTAAAATTTTTGTCCAAAAAGTTGTCAGGGGAAACGCTGTGCAAATGTTTTCCAATTTTCCCGCCAAAAGTCTTAGTATATAGAGGGCAAATTTTTTGATGACACCTTTGTAATTAATTTAATTGAATTTCAATAAACTAATTAAAGAATACTTAAGAGTCATTGATTTGCCACTGTTTAATTAAAGTTATGAGGTCAATAAAAGAAACGAAGAAAAACAAGTTTGAATGTTGTATTTATTACGTTTATCAAGAAGATGAAATAATACTTCATTGAATAACAGTTAAGAGTAAGCAAGAGACTAATTAAAACTCCTATTTTAAATGGCAATTTTTTTTAAAAAAAAACGGCGCATGCGTATTTTAGGCGCCCGTATTTTTTCTAAGTTTTTTGGCGGGAAAATAAAATTTTTTAACTAGGGGTCGAGACAGAAGATAAATGGTGCATGCGTATCTAAGGCGCCCGTATTTATTGGCGGGAAATTTCAAAATTAACATGGCTTAACTAAGAGTAAAGTTTAGGAAGTCGAGACGATTTTTAGAAAACATTTAATAAACAAGAGAGCGTTTGTACAAAACTAACTCGACTAAATATGCTAAACTCGACATGTCAACTACAAATACATTTTTTATCAATTCCTGGTTTTAAGAAAAAACTTTAGATCACTTTTGGTTGAGAGAAATTGGACAAACAAGACAACTCATTCTGAAACAGGCCCTTTAAAGAAAACTAACAAAAAAGTTGTGATTCTAAACACGAAGGCTAACTAAAAAAACTTGCTTCTGAAGGATAATCAAAGACATTCGAAGTTCACGATACGAGAACTCAGTGAATCATATGATAGAAACGTACGTGACTACTGAACAACCGTAGTGTTGCGTTACATCAATGACCCTTGAAAATATGTTAATAAAGTTTTGCACGGGAATTATTCAAATTCAGGAAAGGTTGCCGTATTTTAACTGCCAACTCAGAAAATAAAGAAATTAGTTTGTTTTGGTAACCAGCTGCCTTGTCGTTTGTTTAAACAAGACAACAGAATATCAAAAGCCACTTCACAATCTTTATTAGCTTAATTCACAGTTTAATCTTCTGTTGCAATGCCGTGAATTGAAATTCCCGCACAAAGCCTTATTAACATATTCTCACTGGCTGCTAGTGTAACGCAACGCCACTGATGTTCAAGAGTCACGTGCACGTGTGTTACACAATTCTCTACTTGCAAAAATCCCATAATACACCTCTTTTACCCCCCCACCCCCCCCCCCCAAAAAAAAAAATTTGCATAGGCATTGTTTTAGATGACTCTTGGGACATGTTCATGTCCCAGGAGAAATTGCAAACAATGAGTATGCAAAATTTTGGGGGCATTAAAGAGGTGCATTATGGTATTGTGTAAGTAGTGAATCCAACAAGCTCTTATATCGTGGACAAAGACAAAAAGATTAAAGGGACACAGTCAGCTGGCGCACATTTCATTGGTAATTTGCATATAACGGAGACGCGATAAATACTGTTTTTAACCAGATATCACAAAATCGATCGTTTTCACTGTCACGCAATAAAAAAATAAATCCAAAACCACCCAGTGGAAAAAGCCAAGAAATTGTGATGTTATAGAAGATAAATAAATAAGGCACTTCTCCAAGTTTTAGGCCTGTGCGTTTCCCCAAACTTCAGATATTTTTCGAAATGTTTCGCAGAAATTTACAGAGCCCAGTATGAAAACGCCATATTGGTGTACCTCCGTGGTACACCAATATGGCGGCCGGAAAATAGTGTAAACATCTGGAACTTACTTAGGCTATCTAAGCCACTGATTATCAGTACTGAAATAAACAGGCATTTACATAAGCACTTTTCCCGATGCTTTAACTTCTAAGGGCTCAAAATCATGAGATAAGTATATATTTTTCAACAAGCTCGATCGTAGCCTTGTGTCACGCACCTTCATAAACCAGAAATTCAAAATGCCTGGTTTCCACACGAAGCACGCTATTGAGATGTAAAATTGTAAACAAATACAACTGTGCTGCCTCTTATGCCTGATGAGGAAAAAAAAATTTTGGTGGATCTTTAGTTTTAGATTTTAAAAGTGATGACGTCACGTGAAAACGATCTATAGAGTGTGTGCATTGTCACGCAATAAAAAACAAAATAAAAAAACCATGCACTGGATAAAGTCAAAAAATTGTGATATTGTAGACGATAAATAAAGAAGACAGTTCTCCAAGTTTAAGGTGTGTGCGTTGTCCCAAAGTTGAGATATTCATCGAAATATTCCGCACAAAATTACAGAGCCTAGTATGGAGCCGCCATGTTGGAGGACCTCTTTAGTCCTCCAATATGGCGGCCAGTAAATAGTGTAAACGTCTGGAACTTACTTTTGGCTATTCAGTCGACTGATTATCTGAACCGAACCAAATAACATGTACAAAGGCACTTTTCCTGATACTTAAACTCCTAAAATGGCTAAAAAATCACGAGATTAGTGTATATTTTTTGACAAACGCGATCTTAGTGTTATGTCACGCACCGCCATAACTTCGAAATTGAAAACGCGCTGGTTTCCAAACGAAGGATGCTATTGAGCTGGAAAGTTGTAAAAAAGTTGGTACCTCTTATGCCTAACGAGGATAAAACCTTAGTGGCTCTTTAGTTTTGGATTTGACAATTTGATTACGTGACGTGTACACACTCTAAAAAACAGGTTTTTTAGTAAACGATTGAAAATCAAGCAAAACACTGCGAAAATTGGAGCGGATTTCTAGATGAACTTTGATTCCAGATTGGGGTGAAGTTTTTTCAAAGTGAGAAAACTAGTGTCCAGGTAAGCGCCGTCCCAATGGCTGACTGTGTCCCTTTAAAACTAGTTTAAAATTTGTAAAGCAAAGCTGACGAAATATCTACTACAAAACCTAATTTTTCGGGCCAGTTAATTTCCTATTGATAGCCTTCTTGTTCAATTTAATTGTGAAGAAAACATACCCGACCTTTTAGTCCACTGCAGGAAAAAAAATTTTATACGACCTACTTTTTGGCTTGAAAAAATCTCTCAATCCGTATTGCATTGGTTCCTTGCATGCTTCATGTGTGTCGCTCTGAAGTGTCTTAACTTCTTAATATGCCTTCAATGTCTTCCCTCAATCTTCTGGTCACTGAGGAACCCTGAAAGAAAGAAAGCAAACAAATGTTTAATATATATCACACTGGGCTTGTATTGTGTTTGTACTTTCTTTCAACTACGTAAAGCTTTCTTTATCTCATCCCATACACATTGGTAAAGAATTTTTTCCCTGCATGTTGATGGTTTTCTTTATTCTCATTAACTCTTTGCTTGACAATGTACTGATTTTGTAAGGAGAAGTTTTAGATTTTGATCACTTTTGTAAGCTAATGGATCACAAAACCTCGAAATTAATTTGCAGTAACTATGACATTAACAATAGCTTTGATGTTCATGCTGATTTTTGTTGCTCTTAAACACAGGAGGCAGTGTGGCCACGTGGTTAGAGCACCGGATTTGAAATCTGGAGGTCAAATCTCGGTCTGATGACTGCTAACTGATGTTGTTCTCGGTAGCCACAAGGTCAACTTCTCGGCTATGCTTGTAATCAACCAGTAGGGATTCTTAACCTAGTTATGTTTATTTGAATATTTATTTATCATTGTTTGTTTACATTGGTCCTGAAAAGCACCAATGGGGAGTGGCCAACTATGTATACATTTTTTACATACACACAGAAGAATGGAGTTGAATTTGCAGCAGACTGGTTTCGAGATCATAGCACAGGCTTTAAACCCAACAATAGGAATGCCAGAAGTAAAATTAATGACAATGCAACTGTGACAATATTTGATTCAATAACTACTTATTGTTTTCGTTGTTGTTAATAACTATTGAAAAGCTTCCTATATTTACTTTAATTTGCTTTCACCTGACCTTGTAAAACAAACTATCTGGCGATGACAAGAACATTTTAAAGAAACCTGACACAATTAAGTCCAAAATACTTCAAGATACTTTGAAGACATTTGAAGATATTAGCAGACATTTGAAGATATTCCAAAAAATTTCAGCCCTAACTTGAGAAGGAAAATCAGCAATTATCTAGATCTAATATTTTTCATGAAATTACAAAGCTCAGCTGATATTTGCTAACCAGTTTCTCTTTACCCATACAGAAATTGGTTCAGCGAAAAAGCTTTTAATCTCATTTCTGATTTGAGAATAATTATGTAAAGAGATAGAGCTCTCTATTTCCTCTATTTCAGTGAGCTATCAGTGGTTAAAAGAAACAATAGAATTAGATCGGTCATCGATTAGATATGAGAAGGATGCTATATAGCATGATAGCATATAATTGGCTGGTTAAAATTTGAATCAATAACTGTTGATACGAGTGATCATGCCCACTACATGAGATTTAACAGAGTGATCACTGATTTTCACAATATAAATATTTAGAAACATGTTGAGATGAAACACTGAGCTGTGGAAGGTATTGGGTGGTTGATTCCTAAGATTTAAAAGTTGAATGCAGGTCTCCATGCTTACAAAAGAGATTATGATGGGCCATTATATTACTCCATTTAATCATGTGCATTATTACATTCTGCAATAGTGGGAAGCACAGCTTTTCTAAAGGAAAACTTATAAAAAACCCAACTTCATAGGTAGAGAGTCTCAAGCACATAAAACACTGTAATATAAAGCGTCTGGGATAACTGGACAATTTTAAATGAAAAAGAACGCTTTTGGGCACGTTTTTAGCTTTAAATATATTCTTTTCCTTCCAAGAAGTTTTCAAAATTCTTTCACTAAAAGAGGGTAATTTCTACATCAAATTTATACAAAATCGTCGGTCACCATGTTCATTTGAGACAATACATGCATTTACTTTGCTGCCAAGCTCAAAGTGGTACTATGATCAAATACTTGCCCTTTGATTTTTTTATGTGTATCACAGAATTTCATGAAAGAACAAAAATGCTGTTTATCATTTTCAAATATCTGCAATTCTTCCGGAGATATTTGAGTTAGAAAAATGAGTAAAAAATATACAAATGAGAAGAGTAACGACGTCATACACTCAACTTAATATTATGCAACACAGGCCATTGAAAATTTGCAGGAGACACACCTACTGCTATAAGGGTTAGGGAACTCGCTCTTATTCAGTACCCACCCAATTGTTTTCAATATGTTAGTGATCTTCAGCTTGAACTTGAGTTAACATTTTAATATGCCGGCTGGATCATGCATTACATCGGGTACCATTAGCAAATGTCAAAATAGAATGCCAAATTTAGGTGGCCAAACAAGACTGGAACCCAGTATGTTGCCATGGTAACAAAATCGTTAAGCTTGTATTGTGGAACACATTTACAGTAGTTAAATCTTTCTGCGAAGAATGAAACATTTCTGATGCAAATTGGCTGAGAAATCTTTCTTTGCCATATTTGATCAAAACTTTGTCAAGTGTATGACATCATCACTTGGCTAATTTGCATATTTTAAAAACTTGAATATCTCTGCAACAAAAAGAGATATTTGGCAATTATTGAATGAGGCTGAGTAGGATTAGCCTGCATGGCTGGCCGTAGAAAGGGAGGGAGGAAAGTGAAAATGAGGCCCGCGTCCGATCTTCTGGTGCTTCACGCGCTCATCTTTCCCCTTGAATCCCTCCCCTTCGGACGCCTGCCACACAGGCTAGTTTCACCTAACAAACATTTTGACGAACACAGCAGCTTTCAAGTGAGTTGTAAACTGTTCTGAAATTTCAACAAAAGAAGAGGTTCTACCATTGATGAACATACCGGTCACAGTCATTTCTAACAGTTCTCAAACCCATTTAAGTTTCCTATTGCTTTCAAGAGTTTTTTTCACAGCTACACCTGCAGTTGCTCTGGAATTTCAAATGGTCCATTGATAAATTGAGGAACAACAACAGAAGTAGAAAAAAATGTTTAAAATCTGGAACCTTTTCTTTTTCCTTGTCTAGGCCAATAAGGAGTAGTTGTGCCAAATCTCTAAGAAATTCTTAGAAGCAGTTTTTTTTTAAATATTTCAGAATATAAAAACTAGCAAAAAAACGATGTTTCGATCTCCCTGAAGTCATTTTCAAGTTGTAGAAAAAACAACTGAAATAGACATACTGTATTTCCTCAAATAATAGCCGGGGGCGATTATTTCTATTTTCGCGCCAAAAGGAGGCGATTATTCGATGCAGGCGATTATTTCAAATATTCTCACAGGAGGTCGTGCCCTAAATATTTCATTTGTCTTATTATAACAAGCAACAAAGGAAAAAGTGAAATACATGAACATTACCAAAGAAGAAACTGTAAACAAAAACCATGCTTTTATTTAACCATTCAGTTGTGAACAATTAACTGAAAGCTTCTTTATTACCCAAGATGTCAAGTACAAATTAGGGCATGAGAATATCCAACGATAAAATAAATTATGTAAATACAAGTGCTAAAATGTAAGTGTTTAAGCTGCCATTGTTTTGCATTATCTGGAAAAAGAAATTATTATTATTCTGGTGACCAACACAAGTTTCCCGGCTCAGAATGCCAAAAGCAGGCTACAATGCAGAGTATTCTTGATGTAAAATGCAAATTGTGCTGTGATATTTCAGGAGTTTCACCTAAAGTGCCCACTAGTTTCCTTCATAATAACATAAAATATTTTCCTGTCTCGCCTCATACACACATGTATGTCTGAGGACCATATAGAAAAGCTGATTTGTCTTCTATAGTAAGGTAGGTAAAGTCTGCATTCGGGCCAAGTGGCCCATCAGGCCGGAGCTTATCCTGGTTTCTGTAGCATGAAGCGACTGGGAGTATTTCTACTCCCCCCTGGATGGGATGCTAGTCCATTGCAGGGTTACCCCCAGTATTAAATTCGCCGTACCCATTTACACACCTGGGTGGAGAGAGGCACCATGAGAGTTAAGTGTCTTGCCCAAGAATACAACACAATGTCCCTGGCCAGGGCTCGAACCCAGAGCGCTCACTCCGAAGTCAAGCGCACTAACCATGAGGCCACCGCACCTCCCATTTGTCTCCTATACTTGGCGATGATTCACATAGACTGAGTAACATCCATGACAATGGTTGCAACGTCCGCAATGTTATGATCTTGAAAGTGCCCTTGCAAAATTGTAGATGTCAGTTCAGATGACATCAGCCCTTTTGGGTCACACCTGTAGCCAATAAAATGCAATGTTTGGAACAGTTCTTACAAAAACCCTGATACAGGAATTTTGACTAAATGCTAACTTATGCACTGAATATTGTGGTTGTTTTTAAGTAACGTTCGCGACAGTGTATGTTTTTCTCTATCTCTCTAATAGAAATCAGTCAATTAGGAAAATTGCATAGCCTAGTCAGTTAACATGTCAGTAGACACAAACATGTTAATAAATGGAAAACTGAACAACTCCTTTTTATCCTCTGTCTGTGCTAAATTTTAGTTCCAAAAATTGTGTCTGAATGTAATGTTCACGAAAGTGAAATCACCCTTGACCACATTTTCAAACACCTCCAAGTTTGTCAAAAATTCTCTACTGTGCATTCTATTTTCAACTCTATTCTTAGTGTTTGGAAATGTGGTGAAACACGGTCTTTCATGTTTCATATAGCTTCAAAGCATTACTTGACGGGCAAAATTTGACATCAGGACATGACTTGTCAGTTACAGTGTACATGCTGCAGTTAATTTTTGGTTTCAGTTAATTTTACAGTTTTAACTAGTTAATTTTTTCTAACTAGGTGACTATTTCTAAGTAGTTAGTTTTTGTCTAACCAGATGATTTTATTTTTAACTACTTAGTTGTTTTTCTAACTAGGTGATTTTATTTCTAACTGGTTCACATTTTTCAAACTTGGTTGAAATTTCCAAACCAGGTTAATTTGTGTCAAAGGGGAAGGGTGAGTCTGGGACCAATAACTTATTAGACCAACTAATATGAGCCAATTTGCACCGATTGCTTGTGTGGCATAGTGGAGATGAAGATGGACTTCAAAGTTACACACTGTAGAGGTCTGGAGTTCAAATTCCATTGAGCGCAAAACAAAAAAAAAGGGGAGGTTAGGTCTAGGGATAAGGTAAGGGTTGATAGGGTTAGGGCTGGTGATGAACACATTATTCTTTTTGAGAAACACCCCTCCCCCCCCCCAAAAAAAAAAAAAAGAAAAAGGAAAAAGTGGAAAACTAACTAGTTAAGAATAAAATCACCTAGTTCAAAAAACTAACTTGCAAAATTTTAAAATTAACTGAGACCAAATATTAACTGCAACATACACAAAAAATTTGCAAGCATCTGTCAGTTGCCAGGAAAGATATTGAGATCAAGTCATTACTCGTTAGATAAAATTTGGAATCATCTGCCAGTTGTGAATAAGGATGTTAAGATTGACGCATGATTTGGTGGTAAGGATGTTGAGATCAAAACATGATGGTTTTATCAATCAAAATTTGGTAGCATCTGTCCAATGTCATTACCAAGGTTGGCATCAAAACATGACTTGTCAGATAAAAAATTAATTTGGAATCAAGTTTGCAAGCTGTCAGTATGGATAAAGACTGAAGGATGATTTGTTAGTATAGTTAAAACTTGAAAACATCTGTCACTAAAAGTCAGAAAGGATTTTATAAGATCAAAACATGATTTTGTCATTCAAAATTTGGAATCACCAGACGAGTTTATTCTGTCAGTGGTCAAAAAGTATCATGATGCTATGGAAACGCAATCCACCACTGTGTTCAATTAAAAATGATCTTACTAATGATGCCTGGAAACCTACATGAAGTTGACAAAGGTTCCCAAAATTCACACAAATTGTCACAGTGATAAAATGAGGAAATGGTACAACACTATAAGGAGGCTGGGCGGTAGCCTCCCACGCAGATGTTCTCTGTCTTGTCACGCGTTCCTCCTAGGGACGAATGCGTGACAAGACAGAGAACGTCTGCGTGGGATTGGAAGGCTAGCTGGGCGAAGCATTTGAAATATTCTCTGATGTAACATTTTGGTAACGACAAAATTCACATGAAGTTCAACTATAGCAAAGCTGACAATTATTTCACCAACAATTAGCACCAACTGACTTGTCAGATAAAGTTTGGAATCATCTGTTTGTGTATCTTGAAAACTCAGATCTCAGACCTCTACAACTCAGACCCACTGGGTGTCTCGAAAAACTCAGATCCAATGGGTGACTCAAAAACTCAGACCCACAGGAATAATTATAGATTGAACAACCGATTTACACCACTGATTGCTCTGTAAATTTTAAAGCTACATGTACCTAATGTTTACTGTTCATCAGTACATTGTTAGAGCCAGAAGTTGCAGTGGAAAAAAGGCTCCTGGTGTAAGATACAAATCACATTTTGTTTTCTTTGTAAGTGTAAACCAAATTCATACACAGTGGTTTAGGAGCCATCTGAACCAGGTTTAGTTACCGTGAGGTACAGTACAGTGTGTGAGGTGCACAAACTATGTGCATCGATTTGTCAATAAAAATTTGAAGCCATCTTTCAATTGTCAATAAGTTTCTCTTTACAGATTATTTCAATACTTATCAAGCAGTCAAGTGCTAAGAATAAAGTAACTCATCAAAGTCTAGGAAATATTGTACAGTAATCAAGTTGTCAGAACTCCCAGCCCCAAAATATCACAATAACTGGGGAGAATTCATAATTAATTTGAGTCTGGATACTTCAAGGCCTTTTCAGTTTATAAGGTAAGCATTTTCAAACCTCACAAGAAACTACAATATTTTAAATTGACTACACAGATAAAAAAAACTTGGACTGACCTGCTAACAATTTATTGTCTGAAATATTTTCACTTCCTCCAGTGATGTGATCTTTTGGTGTTTATACATTTCTTGTTTGCCCTGTTAAGAAATACAAACATATAATTGAGTCACGTATGATTTGTTTGCTGTTGGTAAACTTAATTTAACTGATGGAATAACAACTAATACCAGTAGTATACCCTGGTGAAAATCCTGACAGGATCTTTGAGGATCTTAAAAGATCTTCAAGGACCTGCCAAAGATCCTTAAAGATAAGGATCTTTTAAGGATCCTTAAAAGATCTTTAAAGATCTTTCAAAGAAATTCAAAGATCTTTAATGGAAAGATCTTTCAAGGATCTTCCCATGTAAAATAAAAGTCGGGATCCCAGGTGGGATAGGCGGGATCCCACGCGGGATGGGTGGGATCCCAGGTGGGATAGGTGGGATCCCATGTATGTCAGTTGGGATCCCGGGTAGGGAAGTTGGGATCCCGGGTGGGATAGGTGGGATCCCGGATATGTTAGTTGGGATTCCAGGTAGGGAAGGTGGGATCCCGGGTGGGAGATGTGGGATCCCATATATACTAGTTGCCATCCCAGGTGGGAAAGTCAATATCCCAGGTGGTAGTTAAAATCCCAGGTTGGAAAGTTTGGGTCTGTATTATACAATTGTGATCCCAGGATGAGTACAGGTAGGATCCAAGAAAAGATACATGAAATCCCAGCTATAGACAGGATCTCAGATGATAAATGTAGGATTCTGGAATTGACAAAGGAAATAAGATTCTAAGATGATTAAATAGGTGGGATCCCCCTGATTAAGTCTGAGAGTTGAATGTGTTAGTCAAAAGACGGAATCCCAGATGGCAAACTTATAGCTTTTAATAACAATCTTGCCAATTTCTTTGTATTTTAAAACTATAAAAGATTATCAGGTATCAATAAATACATGTAATTGTTTTAGGGAAGGTGCACATAAATGTGAATTAAAATTCGACCAAGATCCTTCAATGACTGTGCCAGTTTGCTGATACAGTTGAAATTGTCCTTGATCCATTTTTGGTGAGTGTATTATCGCTAGGATCCTTTAAGATCCTTGAGGATTCTGTGAAGATCTTTCAAAGATCTTTGAGGAATCTTTGCAAGGATCTTTCAAAGATCTTTGCTAAGATCCTTCAGGATCTTCAAGGATCTTATCAAGATCTTGCTAGGATCCTTGGTAAGATCCCAAAAGGATCTTTGGTAAGATCCTTCGGGATCTTCAAGGATCTTATCAAGATCTTGCAAAGATCCTTAGCAAGATCCCAAAAGGATCTTTGCTAGGATCCTTCAAGATCCTTAAGGACTATATGAGGATCTTTGAAAGATCTTTGAGGAATCTTTGCAAGGATCTTTCAAAGATCTTTGCTAAGATCCTTCAGGATCTATACCGCTTCAAGGATTTTATCAAGATCTTACAAGGATCCTTGGTAAGGTCCCAAAAGGATCTTCGCTAGGATCCTTCAAGATCCTTAAGGATTATATGTGGATCTTTCAAAGATCTTTGAGGAATCTTTGCAAGGATATTGCAAAGATCTTTGCTAAGATCCTTTAGGATCTTCAAGGATTTTATCAAGATCTTGCAAAGATTCTTGGTAAGAGTCAACAGGATCTTTCCTAGGATTCTCAAGATCCTTGATGAGCATCTTGCTGAGTTAGTCAGATTTTCCAGTAAGTATGACTTTACCTTGTTCAAAGTAGTGCATGTTACCAGCTTGTCAGCTGATATAATTAGAACACCCTAGAACCATTTATAATTGTTGTTACAGTTTATTACAAATCTACAACAGGTCTGACTCAATCTCATACATTACAATGTAAAGACAGGGTTCAAAAACAGATTCGCTCCATAGTTCCTCTAATGTATCATACTCATACAGGAGAACCAAACTCGATTAAGTTCAATTTTGGAGTGACAACTGAATAAGACGGCAATATTTCATCAAACTTAGTTCAAAAATCTTGTGGTAAGCAATTTTCCATGAGAAAATATGCATTCTGAATTCTAATGTACCTTAAGGAACACACAGGTTGAATGAAAAAGAGATGACAATCACTTGCCACGTGAGACTTCTTCATGAGGGGGGCGTTGGGATTTTCGGTTTTGCGGATTTGGCCAATGTTTGGTTCGGTTTTTCGGTTTTCGCACTCGAAACCTGCGGTTTTTCGGTTTTGGGGTCTTCCACGGTTTGCGGGTTTTCTCGAATTTAGTCTTTGGTTTTCGGTTTTTGTTAACAATGAAGGTGGTTTTTCGGTTTTTTTGTCCAGTGCATTTTACGGTTTTTCTGGTTTTGCCAAGGAAGGTCGCGCTAAATACGGCGTAATTCCAAGGACCATTTCTCTTGGAGGAATGGATGACAAGCCTAGTCTGTCTAGCAGCCGTTATGTGGATCGCAATGGAAAAGCTTAAGATAACATCAAAGCAAAGGAATATTTCTCAAATATCACAGGGCTGGGATAATATCTTGTAGATTTTGATCTTTAGACTGGACCATGGAGGTCTAGAGCTCAATTCCTTTTCCTCACAGGAATAACATTGCGTTCACTCGCTCCGTTCACGTGGAATAAAAGCAAACAGAGACTGTGTTTGGTTGTAAAGCAGTAAAAAGTAGTTAAACAAATGAATAAAGATGGAAACCTTAGTTTGGCTGTTAAATGCGGCTGCCATACGTACACAAATGAAATGAATTCTGACAATGGCAATCAGAAAGCAAGTTCAGAATTTTGTGTTTCTTTCAAACAAAAATCACCTATACAATCATTTTATTGCGCAATTTAATTCTAGCTTCCCATCTGAGCTTCCCGTTGAGCCAATTTACAAGAATAGTAAGCAAATTTTTAAACTGCAATGAGTTCTGCACTAACGAGGGACGAGGGAATACCCGGAAAGAACTTTCATTGGCAAGTAAAACAAGTTTAGACGTGGAAAAATTATATAACAGTGAGATTCTCAAGCCTACGAGGCTTTGCCAGTGAGGGCTTTTATTTCGGTTTTCGGTTTTGGACGAAATTTATTGCGGTTTTGCGGTTTTCGGCGATATTTTGCGCGGTTTTGCGGTTTCTAATAGGCCCCTACGCCCCCTCCTTCATAAACACTACCAAATTGCATTCCATGCTTCTCACAAGTAGATAGTTTTAACTCTATAAGAATAATTTCTTGGGATACTAGTTATACTCTTCTTCAAATGATGTCTGAACACTCTCCAGCATGTGTCAGGCCTTTAAATTTGATAAAAAGCCGGTAAAAAGCCGAGTTTTCGGTGGACCGCATGAACCGCCATCTTGGATTTGAATGTTTTTTGTTTTTTGTTTTTTTTTTTTTTTGATTTTTTTTTTTTTTATAATAAAATATAATAAATACTCTACTTACAGTGTTACTTACTTGCATTAACAATAACAATACAACACTTACGGATGATTACATACATTAACTACATTACTTACGATATTTACAATCCTGGTTACTGAAAAAATTACAATGCTTTCCTTTGATTAATATCATTCTACAATAATACAAGTATGTACATGTAATAAAACACGGAAAGGAAATAGAATGAAATAAGAAAGAAAAAAATATATATATATATAACGCACGAAGAGGTTTGTTAACAAAAACCGAAAACCAAAGACTAAATTCGAGAAAACCCGCAAACCGTGGAAGACCCCAAAACCGAAAAACCGCAGGTTTCGAGTGCGAAAACCGAAAAACCGAACCAAACATTGGCCAAATCCGCAAAACCGAAAATCCCAACGCCCCCCTCATGAAGAAGTCTCACGTGGCAAGTGATTGTCATCTCTTTTTCATTCAACCTGTGTGTTCCTTAAGGTACATTAGAATTCAGAATGCATATTTTCTCATGGAAAATTGCTTACCACAAGATTTTTG